>BQNB010008816.1:0-83222 GCA_026074375.1 Tanacetum coccineum
GGGTAGACCCTCAAGGACCATTCTTGCAATTTTTCTATTTTAGTTGTTTCTTAGTTAATCCTTGCCCGTTAGTTGTATTTTGTTTTTTTTTATTTCTAGAAACCAATTCAAAAATCTTTGCTTCATTCAAATCAGGATCCGAACCTAAACGTGGTTTCAATTTCACTAGTCATTGGGGATAACGACCCGGGTGATCATACTTACCCGGTTTAATATACGTATTTTATATTATATTATATATTTTTGAGAGTGAATTTTATCAAGGGTAACTTGGTAATTTTCTTAATTACTCTTAAGGTTATATTTTATATATATTTTGGGTATATAAAACTTTACATCAGCATGCTTCATTTTTTGTTAAAGATTTGTTAAAATCAATTTTATACCATTTTTGTAGCTTTTTTAATGATGTTTTATGACTATTCTTTGATAATAAAGATGACATGATCTAGTGATATTTATTAAAAAAACCTAATGGGGTCTATTAAATAATAGTTTACAAGCAGTTTCTTGCATTAAAAGTGTATATAACAACTATAAGAACTCGTGCGTTGCAACGGGGCTAATTTTTTTCCCGAATATTTTTTTTTTATTATTTTTTTTTTGTTTTTTACTTAGTGTATGCCGATTTTTCATCGCGTCGTTTATTTTAAAATTATTAGGTAGTTTAGGGTGTTTTTTGAAGCTCTTTTTTCATTTTTTATAAAAGTGTACGATGTCAGGAGCGTTGCAATATTGGGCTCGTTTTGTTCGCAATTCAAAAATCTTTACGCTGGAGGTTTTTAATCGGTAGATATGTGTTGTATATTTAATAAATAAAGTTTATTACATAAAAAAATCGTAAATAGTTAAAAGTTGAGGGTACGTTTCGTAAAAAAAATTTGTTTATCGTCTTCTTAAATTCATATCTTTTTGGCTCTTTTTTCCTTTACAATCAACTAACTTCATAGCCCGCCCGATGGGCGGGCTAGCTTCATTTTACTACATAGTAAATCTTAGGTGTATGTTTTGTGTATGTCTATGCAAAGTATAAAACAAAGTAATAGTTACCATATAATATAAAACAAAGTAATGAGTTTAAAAGTATTATTCTGTATACAAAATCTTGATATAAAACGAATATTCTTGACATAGTAAAACATTCAAGTATGAACTAATACTTCCTTGTAAAAAACATTGGTTGTTGAATTTGAATAATTCCCACCATACGAACTAATACTTCCTTGTAAACAACATCTGTATCTCTTTCGCATTGTCACATAATGTCTTAACCTACACACATAAAAAGCAAGTACCTTAACATGATTGTTTCTGCAAACTAACTAACCATAAGAAATATTTATTATTTGCAGTGGCTACATCATGAATCAAACATAAAATCATATCTGATTGACCTGTTTCTATTTACTTTTGGGTTCATGTAGGTAAAAACACTAATAATCTTCAAAAATCAGTCCTAAACACCCTTGAATTCAGCAAGACTTATTAAGCTAATAAGAACAAAGGTTGTGACAATGCTGGGCCTTTTAGAAGAGCATTTAGGGTAAAACAATAAACTAAACTTCTAAAATTAAAAATCTAACACTCAAAATGGGTAAAACAACAAACTAGGTTTAAAGTCGTAGAAAATATGTTTATAAAGAAGTACTGAACTCCTTCCTACAGGTTTTCACAAGGGATATCATTTAGACCGTTTTTAGTTAAAAAAGATAGCTAATCTGCTAATTATAAGAATAAATTTCGAATCTTTTTAACTCGCCACATTGGTACTTGAGGATGGTGTTGTCATCCATATATACTGCTTTGCAAGTTGCAACGATAACACATATTTGGGATTGGTTTTAACCGTACCGACCTTCTGTGATAAGGTTGGTTTGTAAATAGTCAATGTTCCCCATCATTTGTCAATTGTGTCAGTCGTTTATGCCTTACTTTCTCCAAACATGCTTGCTACTGTGTTGTTGCTATTCCAATACTAACTTCATAATGTATGAAATATGACAGCCTCGGCTTTAAACATTCCAATACAAACCTGTTGTTCAGTACTGCAAAGTTCACAGATAACCTAAAAAACAACCAAATCAACAATCAATAACTGCATTACATCAAATTTAAAACAACAAACTAATCAATAACCTTATCATAAACATACTCACTTGCTTGTGATTCCACCACACGGTTAGCAGGTTTAAGTAGTAGAGTACCACGGCCAAGAACAACAAGTCGTGTTGGTGCTGGAGCTAGGAATGGTCTCAAGGTGGGGGAGTGTCATGTCTAGAATTAGGAATGGTGGTTTCTTTAGGTTTTGGATCATCTTTGGGGTTAGGTACGGGAGTTGGAGTGACAGGTTTTCCTGTAGATTAAAAATAACAGGTCTCGGTTCTGATTCTTTGTTCAATGGCTTATCATCATATTTCTGTTCACGTATTTAAGAGGAATCAGCTACCGATTCAGAAAGTTTTTCATCAAAAGGTCTTCTTTCAACCTTAGGCTCATGAATAGCATAAGTACTTCCAGAAGATGGGTTAAAACTTTTTGGCACCACTTCTTCATTTTGTTCAACTTTCTGGTCAATTTGCGCATTAAGCAGATCATTTGTAGTACTCTCGATATCGTCATTTTGCTTCACAGTGCCATCATCTTCATTATCTTTTCCATTCAAATCTTCATAGAGTTGACTTGAAACATCTTCGTTGACTGCATAGTTTATTTCGCCATCTGGCTGTGTTATGTGATTCACGGATTTTCCATTTACACGATCATGAATCAGGGTTTCATCCAAAGCAGCATCGCTTGAAACGTCATTTACGATGTTGACCTCGGGAAAATCTTCCAATATCCCCTTCAAACCCTCATTATTTTCATTTAAGCATGTGTAATCTTCGTAATGTCGATAACGATGCAGGTTGTTGCTATCGCCACTCCCAACATGCTAAAAAATGAAAAAATTGTTAAAAGATATTGATATGAGCAATAAAACACGGTCTCGTAAGATGAAATGGGATTATACCATCTGACACAGCGTGTTGAATGCATCAACATCATGTTTTCTAATAACATGAACAAAAGAATGTTCAGGTTTAAGTGTCTTTTTTCCTCTATTAATTAGCTTTTTTCCTATTGCCCAAATCTGAGGCTGCCACACACATGAAACTTGTAAGTTCCACAAACATTTATGACATGTATATTTGTTCAAGAAACCATAGTGCATGCGTATATGTGTTAGAAAAATAAATGGGTGAATATGATGTACTTATCATCTTTTTGTTTAATTTTTTGAAACAGAAACTAAGATTAAGCTGCTGGACAGGAGGCTAAATGTTACAGGAAGCTTGTTGGCTGTTAAGTAAGTCTTTAGCTCCATTACACTCTAATCCTTCAACTGCATTCAACATATACACAATGAAAAGTAAAATTAGTTAAAACTAACCACTATAAAACTTCTGTTACTGCTTTGATTTAACATAATTTCAGAAAAAAACCATTTTTTTGTGACATATATAATATCGATAGCTTGTTTCCTTTTCTTAGAGGCGTTATATCCCTTCTCATGGGTAGCATTTTCATTTTCTTCTTCATAATTTTCTCCATATACAGAAGGCTTGAATTCTTCCAATGCTTTAATAAATAACTGATCATCCGATAACTATGTAGTTTATTGATACAGTTTCAAGCATTGTGCAATATAGAAAGCATAAAAGTCAAACCTGTATGACTCGTCGAATTTGCCCATAAATCAGCAATCTATCCTCAATTCTGAACCGTGTTCATCAAAAGCATTTTTTAGAGCATCGTCTTGCGAATGAGCTCTCCTTTCAGAATCTTTATTTTCCATGATGTCCCTTGTACCCAATGAAGTAGAATTTCAAGAATCGCATAAAAAATCAATATGTAGACTATGTAGACTATTACATGTCTTTATCTCAGAGACCAAACGCCATACCTGTTGTCATATAACCACTATCGAATCATATCCAAAAAGATCATCACAATATAAGACTCGATCACAAAAAGCATTAATGCGACAGGAATCATATCCTACAACATGAATATTTAAGCAACTTACAAAATAAGGACATTTTGATAATATACCGTGAGGTGAAGAGTTGGATGGTCATAAATGATACAAAGCGTCTTTGATCGTCTTGCAAATCAGCAAGGTTTTGGGTTATAGATCCAACAAATGTTGATATACCCTACACGTATAGAAACTTAATTTAATAATATGTATGTAAAACGTACGACCAAATAATATTTAAAATGGAATGAGAGTATGGGGGTCAGACTCCACCGTGGATGCAAACGTACATGTTGCAATGCAAAAGAAAAGATAGATTCTTACACATAACCACCCTAGTTGCTAAAAATTATAGGCCATTTGTAATTCAGAGGGATGTTTGGGATTATTAACTAAAACAACTCATGTTATTAGAAATAATCAGATAAATATGATCAAGCATTTAACAAAACACAATGTAGGGATATGTTTCAATTTATTTCTATGACAAAATCATTATCATCAACTTTAAATTTACCTTGTGACCAATTAGGCTCTGATATTTAAACAATGGTTTTGTAGGCAATTTACCTCGCGATGGCGGCAATTCTATCATTTATGAAAAACACACCAGTAATGCAAATTAATGCAATCTTGTGACTACACATTTTCTAAGTACCTTCATGACTAAGCTTTTGAAGAACCCACTTGCTATGTATTAAAAATTGTCACCTGGTAACGCGCATGACAAAATAAAATCAATAATGTCATAAGGAACGGCAATATTAGTGACTGTCTGATTGGCATGTAGATGAGTATAGAAATCTCGTATAAAATATAAATCAATATACAAATCAATAAGTGTAAAGATTAGTCAAGCTAAAATTCACTAATAGAAATCATACCTTTCGATATGCATAAACAATACCTTTCAATATGAAAATATTAAAGAAGATACAGAATTGTCAACACAGGACATTCATATCGAATCAAGGTTGATTTCCAAACTAAAATAAAAAATCATAATGAATAAAAAAATACCTCTATGATATAATCAGATTTATGTGTGTTTATTCGAATGTCGCATTGCAAACGTTTAGTAGTACAATGATAAGATGTCTTCAAGAACAACCATATATCATCATGAATCACGTACCAGAAACGATTAGATACACAAAATGATAAAAAAACAAAAATGGAGAAAGTCATTACTTACCATATATTTGCTAGAACTCTCTTGGGTGGTTCTATCTTCTGCTTGAAGACAGCTTCTTTGATACTTTTAAAAAAATACGACCGACACTCAATCAAAGATAAATAACATCAGAATGAACATTGAATGCAAGTTTAACTTTAAATCACCAGAAAAATCAAACATAAAAATCGTTTGAAATGCAAATCAAACACAATCAATCATTCTAGAAAGAAGAAAAACGATCAAAATAACCAAAACAACGAATTAATTTTTTCTATTTTATAAAAGATGGTTGGTGAACTTTTGTTTGTAATCTTTATATTTCTGATTTTGGAACACCATTTGATTGTAATTAGGTTATCAGAATGAACAAATATTGAATTAATATTTTAAAAATCAAACAATCATACCCAAAACAATCAACTTAAACATGGTAGAGATGGAGGAAATATAGTTGTATTTTAGGGAGTGAGTTATGTGAATTTATGAAGGCCGGTTTCAAATTTCAAATGGTTGTATGAAGTCAAATGAACCCACTTTGTTAGGGAAAAATAAGAATAACAATTTTTTTTTTAATTTTGTTAGCATTAACTGAACTAGTATATTCCATAATTATACATATTTATTCATTTTAAACATGAAATGTGATGTTATATGATGCATAATTTCTTTTAAATAAAAAACTACGTCAAGTTTTACATTTATAAAACCCTAACTACATCGACTATTCATATGCACTAAAGAGCAGTGTATCCGTGTATAGTGTAGTGATTGGTAAGCACGGGTGTCGACCCAAAGAACGATTTGTGTCTTTAATTGTCTAATCGAAATTATTTTCTACTTAAGAAAGCATTAAAGAAAGCATTTATGTCACAAATGACATCACTAATGACATCATAAATGATGTCACTAATACAAACATGGAAATGCAAGTTATTAACTATGAAGTCTTTCATTTCATTTAACTTTGTCATTTAATGAAGATTGTGTGACTTTTGACTCACAATTAATATGAGCCGAAAATTATGCAAGGTTACCATAAATACAATGTGCTTTTATTCTCCCATAAATCAAGCGTTTCTTTCACACAAATTATATGATAGGTTCAAAATTTAAACGATTACTCATCACGGGTATATCTTCATTGCTATCGCCATACTTTTTTTATGTTTACATTCACACTCAATGTTTCATCTTCTTTTTTATTAATACGTTTCAAGTTTTAATTTTCACAGGTTGATTTGGAGATGTCGAGATAAACCCAATTGAAGAATGAAATTCAAGATGTCTTTTATTCTAACTCAAATTTAGTTTGGTTCATTCGAGTACCATCCATATCTTTTGCTGCTTAATTATAATTTTAATAAACAATTTTTTTTATTGATTGAAGGTCTAGATTCATAAATTTGTTTGAATTGAATTTGATATTATTTTGGTGATTTGAATTCACAACCTCGACGTCTCTTTTTTCTCAATATCGAAAGTTCATTCATCTCATTTTCGAATGTATGTATAAATTGAAATTTATGACTAAACGTTATGTGTTAATACAAAATTAAGGGATTAACTCATATGTTTAGTTTCAGTATATAATCCAAATTTAGGGTTTAAGTCTCGATATAAACTTTTTTGGTTGTCTGTTAAAATAGGTTATATTTTGATCTCATCAAAATTTTCGATCTCATCATAATCCTATGCTAGCTGGTATACTAAGTGAAATCAAAAACCGGGTTTTGTTATTGTTGGTTGAATCGACTAATATTTTGAATGTGTATGTCAATTGATAGTCAAATATGGTAATCTTGGTTGTCTATTCCAACTTTCAAAACAAATTAATGGATTTTGAATCATTTTATTAGTTTTGTGCTTTTGTGGCTTTTTCATATTTAATAAGAAAAGACTACTCTTTTAATGATCATGGTTGATGTTTAAATTATTTACGGGTTGGCTTATTAGAATTGTGAAACTTTGTTAGTAGGGGGTTTTAATTATGATATTTAGGTTTTCTACGGGTTGGCTTATTACAGGTTATGTCATCTTAAGCTTGCCTAACAAGTGTTGTATTAATGCATATCGATGGTTGTCGTGTAAAATGACGAGAACACTAGTCTTTCACAATGTTGATATAGTTTTTTTTATGTTGTGACATTCATTATAAAGATCTATAATTTTACTCTCTTTTGTTTTTTTTCTAATGCTATATCTAACAACTTATATTTCTCTCTGTCACTTAATTGAGATTGTTTGACTTTTGACCCACAATTAATATGAATCAAAAATTATGCAAGGTTACCATTATGAATTCTAAATTTAAGTGTTTGAACTTTGCTTTTTTAAACTTTTTATAAGCCACCCGTGATTTATCACGGGTTTATAGGCTATTATGTAATTATCGCTTCAGGCAAGATCTTTCCAGAAGAATCAATTGTTCCAGGTCAGCAAGAAACTAGAACCGGAAGGTAATCTATGCTTTGTGACTTTCACGCTCTGTGATTATAAAAGTAAGGTGCTCTGCTCTAATTTATAAATTTGATTACTGTGCTTTATTCTAAAATAGCTCATTGTGACTTGATTTTCATTCATATTTATTTATTATTGTTAAAACTGGTGGGTCGATCTATTCTCTTTTTTAGTCCAGTTTTGTTTGAAGTTTGTAAATACTTGTGTTAATCTGTTAAAATTATTCTTAAATAAACTATTACTTGGTCTTTTTATCTCCAATTGCAAGCATGAATCTTAAAACTATATCTGTTAAATAAACTATTACTTGGTCTTTCGAAATTTTCCGCTAAACGTTTGAGAATTAAATTTTCGTAAATTTAAGTGTTTGAACTTTGCTTTTTTAAACTTTTTATAAGCCACCCGTGATTTATCACGGGTTTATAGGCTATTATGTAATTATCGCTTCAGGCAAGATCTTTCCAGAAGAATCAATTGTTCCAGGTCAGCAAGAAACTAGAACCGGAAGGTAATCTATGCTTTGTGACTTTCACGCTCTGTGATTATAAAAGTAAGGTGCTCTGCTCTAATTTATAAATTTGATTACTGTGCTTTATTCTAAAATAGCTCATTGTGACTTGATTTTCATTCATATTTATTTATTATTGTTAAAACTGGTGGGTCGATCTATTCTCTTTTTAGTCCAGTTTTGTTTGAAGTTTGTAAATACTTGTGTTAGTCTGTTAAAATTATTCTTAAATAAACTATTACTTGGTCTTTTTATCTCCAATTGCAAGCATGAATCTTAAAACTATATCTGTTAAATAAACTATTACTTGGTCTTTCGAAATTTTCCGCTAAACGTTTGAGAATTAAATTTTCTTAAATTTAAGTGTTTGAACTTTGCTTTTTTAAACTTTTTATAAGCCACCCGTGATTTATCACGGGTTTATAGGCTAGTTTGATGCAATATATGGATATATAAAAAGATAAATTTATTTAATACTTATAAGTGTATATTAGCTGAATTAAATTTAATTGTTTTGTTTAACTGTGTACACAGAGAGCGGAAGATGTGCCGCACAGATACAACTTGCTTAAACACATCAGAAACAACCCGTTTAAGCTTATATATGGCTTTGTCGGTCTTTTCGTAGTCTTATTATCGGTGTATCTTTTAATGGTAAATGTTAGATGAGATAAGGGTACCCTAGACCTAAAAGACGTCGGCATACAATCTTTGTATGCCGACCTAAACATAAACAAGAATAGCTTAGTTACACTAGGGGCAACGTAAGCCTTCCTATTAGGTTTATATCACGTGGCATTAAAATGTCACATTTAGGAGAATTATCGATGATTATTCGTATTGAAAATCATCAAACAATAAAAACCTCATCCAAGGGGCTACTTTTATCTGGGGACGAGCACCTAATCTTGGTGACATTCGAGCCATCTCTAACCGGCCTACCAGAAGAGGAGATCCGGAGTCTCCAGCAGCTCTTAAAGGAAGAAAATCTATGGGTAGATGTGACCGGAGAATTTGCTTGGCACCTCGATGATTTGGGGAAACTTATTTTCAAGCACACACGAGGGCACGCAAATTTCAAATGCCGCATTATATACACCGAGCGACTTCGTGAAAAAATGACTTTGGAGTGTGTCGATATTAGTCGATGATATTTGTAATATATAATACTTGTGTGGCACAATTTATATTTATATTTATAATCTATAATAAATATAAATATAGTTGGGATATCTTGAGAAGGGGTCTTAAAATAAAAAGGCTAGGTAGCCACCAGATTGCGCCATATGTCCCCTCATCACCCCCTTCTTTTATATAACTACATGGGTATTTTTGACATTCTAACTTGTAGGGTATATAAAGTCTTATTTTCCTCTTATTTATTTAATAGTTTTTTGACGTTTTTGTACGTTTAGAAACGTTTTCTTCCGTTTTTTACGATTTCATCTATTTTTTACGTTTTCGTTCGTTTTTACGTTTTCATCTGTTTTTTACGTTTCGTCCGTTTTTTTACGTGTTCGTCTGATTTTTTACATTTTCGTCTGTTTTTTTCGTTTTCGTCTGTTTTTTACGTTTTCGTTTGTTTTTACACGTTTTCGTTTGTTTTTTTACGTTTTAGTCCGTTTTTTACGTTTTCGTTCGTTTTTTAACGTTTTCGTCAGTTATTTTACGTTTTCGTCTTTTTTACGTTTTCGTCCGTTTTTTTCGTTTTGGTCAGTTATTTTTCGTTTTCGTTTGTTTTTTTACGTTTTCGTCTGTTTTTTTACGTTTTCGTCAGTTTTTTTACGTTTTCGCCTGTTTTTTACGTTTTCGCCAGTTTTTTACGTTTTCGTCAGTTTTTTACGTGTTCGTTTGATTTTTTACTTTTTTGTATGTTTTTTTACGTTTTGGTTCGTTTTTTACATTTTCGTCTGTTTTTTATGTTTTCAACTGTCTTTTTACGATTTTGCCTGTTTTTTTTAAGTTTTCGTTCGTTTTTTACGTTTTCGTCAGTTATTTTACGTTTTCGTCTGTTTTTTATGTTTTCGTCTGTTTTTTTATATTGTCATCTGTTTTTTACGTTTACGTCCGTTTTTTAACGTTTTCGTCAGTTAATTTACGTTTTCGTCTGTTTTTTTTACTTTTTCGTCAGTTTTTTACGTTTCATCAGTTTTTTTACGTTTTCGTCTGTTTTTTTACCTTTTCGTCTGTTTTTTACATCTCGTTCGTTTTTTTTTACGTTTTCGTCAGTTTTTTACGCGTTCGTCTGATTTTTTACGTTTTCGTATGTTTTTTAAGTTTTTGTCCGTTTTATTACGTTTTCGTCTGTTTTTTTCATTTTCGTCTATCTTTTTACGATTTCGCTTGTTTTTTTACGTTTTCGTTCGTTTTTTTACGTTTTTGTCAGCTTTTTACGTTTTCGTCTGGTTTTTTACGTTTTCGTCCACTTTTTTACGTTTTCTTCCGTTTTTTACGTTTTCATCAGTTTTTTTACGTTTTTGTCGGTTTTTTTTTTTTTGGGTAAAAGGGACTCACCCCGGTAAAATATATTAATCACCCAAAATCACCAATAAGTACACTGGAATGTGTCGGTTTTTACAACTTAAAACAATACATTTTACACTGTGATGCAGTAAAATTTACTTAGTGATGCAGTAAAATATATGATTTAATGCAGTTAAATTTATAATATAATGCACTAAAATATACAATTTAATGCAGTAAATTTTACACTATGACGCAGTAAAATTCACATAGTGATGCAGTAAAATATACAATTTAATATAGTAAATTTACAATGTGATGCAATAAAATATATAATTTAATGCAGTATAATTTAATGCAATAAAATTTGCACTATGATGCAGTAAAATATACAATTTTAATCCAGTAAAATTTACAATTTGATGTAGTAAAATATACAATTTAATGTAGTAATATTTAAAATGAGATGAAGTAAAATATACAACTTACAGTAATAAAGTAAAATTTACACTGTGATGAAGTTAAATATACAATTTAATGCAGTGAATTTTACACTGTGATGCAGTAAAATTTACATAGTGATGCAGTAAAATATACAATTTAATGCAGCAAAATTTACAATGTGATGTAGTAAAATATACAATTTAATGCAGTAAAATTTTCACTGTGATGCAGTAACATATAAAATTTGATGCAGTAAAATTTACAATGTGATGCAGTAAAATATACATTTTAATGCAGTAAAATTTACACCGTGATACAAAAAATATATAATTTAATGCACTAAAATTTACAATTTGATGCAGTAAAATTTACACTGTGTTGTAGTAAAATTTACACTGTGATGCAATAAAATATACTATTTAATGTAATAAAAACTTACACTGTGATGCAATAAAATATATAATTTAATGCAATATAATTTAATGTAGTAAAATTTGCACTATGATGCAGTAAAATATACAATTTTAATGCAGTAAAATTTAGAATTTGATGTAGTAAAATATACAATTTAATGCAGTAAAATTTAAAATATGATGCAGTAAAATATACAACTTACAGTAATAAACTAAAATTTACACTGTGATGAAGTTAAATATACAATTTAATGCAGTGAATTTTACACTGTGATGCAGTAAAATTTACTTAGTGATGCAGTAAAATATATAATTTAATGCAGTAAAATTTTCTAAACCCTTAACCAACAAACCTTATACCAAAAAACCCTAAACCACTATACACTAAACTTTATACCAAAACCCTAAAACCACTGTACCGCTAAACCTATACCAAATAAAACTAAAACCCCTCCCTAACCACGAACACTATACCAAAAAACCTAAACCCTAACTACTAAAAACATATACCAAAATCCTGAACCCCTAAACCACTGGTATTATATCACAGTGATATATACATAAACTTTTAAAATATATTCAAAAACTCTAAACCCTTAACCACTTAACCTATACAAAACCTTAAACAAACTAAATTCAAGGTATAATTTCACAATGATATATACAGAAACTTTAGAATATATACCAAAAACCCTAAACCCCTAACCAGTAAACCGTACACTAAAACCTTAAACCCTAACCACTGGTATATTATCACAAGTAATTATATATATACATATAGTTTATAATCGTATACTATAACCCCTAACCCTCTCGGTATAATAATCAATAAGTGATATAAACAAAAACTATAAATTCTTATACCAGAAACCCTTAACCTTATACCACTAAACCATATACCAAACGTATAACCCTAACTACTAAGATTATAATATCACAAGTGATATGTACATAAAACTTTAAAATCCTATACCAGAACTTAAACCCCTAACCACTAAAACCCTATACCAAAAAACCCTTAAACTCTAAATTACTAGGTATAATATCACAAAGTGATTTTATAAACAGACAACTTATAAATCTATACCAAATATCCTAACCCCTAACCACTAAACCAATATTACCAAAAACCCTAAACCCCATAATCACTAAAACCTTATACCAAAAACCTAAACCCTAATAACTATGTATATATCACAAGTGATATTTATATATATATATCATATATATTATATATATTATATATATTATTATATATATATACTAATATTTATATATATATATATAAACGTGAAAAATCTATTACTTAATACCCTAAACCCCTAACTATTAATTTTTTATACCCAAAAACCTAAACCTTAACCACTAAACCCTATACCATAAACCCTAAACACACTAACTGTACTAAACCATATACTCAAAACCCTAAAACCCCTAACCACTAAACATATACCATAACCCTAACCTCTAACCACTAAACCATGTGCCAAAAACCTTCAACCTCCTCCCTAACCACTAATCCTTATACCTAAACCCTAAACCCCTAACCACTAAACCCTATGCAAAAACCCTAAATCCATAAACACTAGGTATAATATCACAAGTGGTTTTATATTAAACTTTTAATAATCTATCCAAAAACCCAAACCCTGACGACAACTATACCAAAAAAACCTAAACCTATAACCCTAGGTGTATATCACAGTGATATATATCATAACTTTAAAATTCTACACCACCTAAACCTCCTAAACCCTACACTAAAATAATATACCAAAACCCCTAAAAACCCAACACCACTAAAACCCTATACCAATACCTTTATAAACTAAGATTCACCCGTAGCTTAACAGTTATTACCCCTGACATTGTAGTATCACCAGTGATAAATAAATAATAATAAAATCTCATGTGATAAAGTAATATAATGTGACATTAGTTATGGGTATTTCACATATAATTAATATCACATGTGATAAAGCAATATAATGTGACACTAATTGTGATTATTTTTGAAAATCTTAACATGTAATCAATGTTATTTATCACTTGTGATATTATATGTTAGTTAGGATATTAAAAAAGGGACTAAAAACATAGTTTTTACTAGTGTTTTAATTTAATTTCACAAATTAAGTTTGATAGTAGGTTTAGAATGGTAAAGATGTTTATTTTATATGTCAAACATGTTCAATCATTTAATGTTTTTAACATATACTTATGTCATTTATGGACATTCATGTTGATGTGGTATCGAACGTACAAATATGTTATATCACATGTGATACTTCAAGCGGGTTTGATGATAAAAAATAAAATTCTTCGATATTCATCAACTTCTATAAATAAACTATTTTGATTTGGAGGTCCAAAAATTATGTATGATAAATGGTTAGAAAGCTAAGGATGTGTACTTTTAAATGCCAAAAACGATGAATCAGTTGGAGTTCCTCACAAATATTTATACCCGTTTTACGAAAGCATGTGAAGTGTTCTAACTTACAGATTAGTGTAATATCACAAGTGATATATCAAACAAAATACTGCACGAGAAAAAACAAAAAAAGTACAAAAAACAAAAAAAATGTTTGTCGAAAGTATATGAAAGTGCCCCTCTATTTAAAGATAATTAAATGTTGGCCGATGGTGTAATTTATAAATTCTTTTAGCGTTTTACGGTTTTTTTTTTTTGCGGGTATATTGATTTTTAAAAATAAGGGTGCAAGTGTGTTTTAATTAAAAAAACACAAAGGTAAGAGGGGTGGTGAATGTTTTTTAAGGTTTAATCTTATCCATCAGATAAAATTAACTTTTAAATTAATCCCCACCATTAGATCAAACCCAAATGAATGGTGAGAATTTGTCCCTTGGTATGTGAGAGAAACTGGTATGCAAATGAACTTGTCTTTTAGGGCTATATTTTTTTCAACAAACTATTCGATACAAACTTGGAGATATATGTTTTATCAACAACCAATCTCCACATTAACAATATTTTTATTATACAATCAATCTTAATTTTTTTCCATTTATCAACAACCTAACCGAACATAATATTAGTATTTCTTTATCCTAACTGCAAATAATTTCATTGTAAATAAATAATATTATAAATGAATTTCATAATATTATGACATGTGTAAAGTTGATTGAAATATTTAAAATAATAAAGTGGAACTGATCGTTGGATGAATATTTTAATATTATACTTTTTAAATTTTAATATGTTATATTTAATGTTTTATACTTCCAATCGTTTATATTAATATCACTAATAAACATGGTCTAAGATAATCTTACCATATGAAACTTCAAAATATACTTATTTATGTAACATTTCTTAAATTCAGGTCATTTTACGACTCTTATTATTCGTCATTATTTATTTTGGTCCAATAACGCGTTTACTTTTAATTTAACTTTTAAACTAAATCACGTAGACTAAAAATAATCATTTAACGTAAACGGTCACCAAATAAATTAAGATTTACGTCAAACAAGTGTTATATAGTTATTAAGAATATAATTATTAACTTTGCGTATTTTATTTTTTATTGGTCACGTAAATAAGGCTTCCGTCTCGCAAAAAATATACATTTTGGAAACACCCCACGGAGAATACCTTGAATATCGACTGTACTTAGACTCAAACAACACCATTTTTAACCACCTAGTTGTCTAAACACAACATTAAATCATTATTTTGGGTGTTTAATTCTCCAATTAGGGCGGATTTTGAGGACAAATTACCTAGAAAATCTTCTTAATGATCCCTACAGTACATGTACATCTAAGCTTAACTAAAAGCTTGTCCTTAATGTCTTCCTAGTTAAGCGATTACAATTGGCTTTTAAACAACTTTTTCTTGCCCCCTCACCCCCCCCCCCCTCCTTATCCTCTTGGTATACCGCCGGCCACGCACTACACACTTGAGGCACGTACACACAAAATCCACCACGTGACAGTGTTTCTAAATATCTTTACGGTAATCTGTACATATCATCATTGCCTGTAATTAAGTTCGGGTTAATTTGAGTTTGTTTTAACAAAACAATGTAGTCATGTGTAACTAGAAACTATGAAAAACCCTAAGCCTGAAGGACAGGTTTTGGTTTGTTTGGGGCAGACTTTTTTTTTAGGGAAGTTGTAACTAGATTTACTTTGCCTTTAAATACCCATGATAAACTTTACCATTAAACACTCTTACAACTCACAACACTCAAACAACTAAAACATTACTTGCCTTCTTGTTTCGGGGGTCAAAAACGCAATAACAAACAACCTCCTTTTATTTCATTCTAACCCACAACCATACTAGGATCTTCATACAAGTTCACAAGAAGTGTTTAGAGCCAAAGATAGGGTTTGTATACTAACTTTAGAGCGCTCCTTGGTTTATTATTTAGTTGTCGTCTCGCTATACACTTGGGTTGTCACATTGCTCGCGTACACTCGAAAACAAAAGCCCTAGGACCTTTTGTAAGTCACGATTTAAACTTATATCATTCGTATTTAAATGTTTTCTTTGAGTTCTAGTCAATATGTCACGTTAACGTATGAGCAATACTCTAACGTGAGCTCATGCATAGTAAATACAAGACATACTTGTTATACGCAATACTTATACATATATACGACCTTGTGTGGTGATAAAAATATGTACAAGTGATCGAATATGACTAGACGTGTTCATTTATCATCGAGTAAAGAAACCAAAGTGGATACAAACTCTTACACTCGAAAATAACGAACACACGTAACTATTCAAGTAATATGTGACAATTTGGCTTGGGAAGGAGTCATTCAAACATTTAAATGTATGCAATGGAATAACAGCGACCTTTATATCGTTGAATAAGCATAGTTGGTTAATACTTTGTTATCGAGCCCCAAAGAAAAACCTAGAGGTTCTCGGGCCACATATGATCTTCGTTGGACCCAAGCTTGGCGCGTTAGGCCCAACAGTCATTGGTCAGAGGATGTTGCCTTTATTTATAAAAGCTCACTTGATTTATCGAAAAACATGTTAAAGTTCTTTAAACTTATTTGTGAACACGAAATACATAGGAAGCCTTATGGGAACCACCCAACCACCACCCCCATTACGAACGAGCCCATTAAAATTCCATACTAGGCCCAAATGCAGCTAGACGGGCCCACATCTTATTAATAAGCACCCTCAGGCTTATTAAGAAACCTAGGTGCTTATTGAACTCGTATAGACCCTAGAATTTCCTAACCTAGGGAAGTTATTGGACCTTAATGGACTAAGCCCAAACCCTTAAAACACTACATGGACTCGTAATGGGCCCATAGCCCCTATTAACCTGAGGTTTTATTTGTTATTGGATAAGCCTTACGAAGTAAAAAAAAACGCTTAAAATTTCCATAAGTGCTTAATTGGTTAAGAAAATAAGTTGGATCCTATATTGAAACCCTAAATGGACTTTTCAAATCATTTGGGTTAAGGGTATTGGGCCGAAAAGCCCAATAAGCCCTAATAAACTCATCCGAGCTTATTTATAAGCTGCCAACAGCTTATGTAACTTATTGGAGTTAATAAAACCTATTGTTACTTGGTAGATCTTAATTTGGTTTAAAATGCGATCTTTATTAGTTATGAGGACTAAATGTGTAACTTTGTATAACTTGGGGTCAAAAAATGTTTTATCTCTGTTTGGATGTTAAGGGATGTTATTGACATTTCTGAAAACTTTAGGGGACTATTGGAACATATAAGTTAAGGACTTAAAATGTAATTTTGAAAAATTTGAAGAGACTACTAAAAGGTGTAACGTAGAAACTTAACGGGTTTAAATTGTTTATTATCTTATTTCTATAAACCCATAGGGCTGTTTGGTAATATAGAAAACCTAAGGGAATTTTATAAACAAAAATGTTTTTTATAAACACTTGACACTCGGACAAATTATATTATTGTATCGGATATTATACAAATATGGAAAGCACGACTTAATAAATATAAATTTTTTTTTATATCGTTTTATACATAAACATGGAAAGTGTGTGATTGTTATACCTTCCCACAAGAGCCATCAAGTTAGACAAGTTCAATTAAACATTGGCACCACCACACAAGTGATTAACAGTATATATTAAACTAAAAAGTTATTGTAGGTTTATACATTAAGTTCATTAGCTAACTCGTAGACTAAGACTGGCGTATTTACTTAGGTATTTGACGGTGTTTTGTTGTTTCAATTGCGTACTTGGACGTTTATAATATCATTTTTCTATGACTATTTACTAGGTGAGTTCATAGCTCCATGTTTTTATTATTATTTTTAATGCATTTCACATCGGTTGGGGGTGGGAACATGCTTTTGTTTTACAAAATTGAGCAAGCGTACATTTTATACTATGATCGGTTTGCCTAAGTAGCGGATAACCCATGAGGCCCTTTTAGATGATCTGGTCATGCTAGATGCTGAGCGCGAATGTTTTAAATAGATCTATTTGGATTGACGTCCCGTTTGGGTTGAGTAGCGCTCACTGTGCGGTCTGGCCGGTCAAACAAACGTTATACCATGTCGAATTTGGGTGTTGCGGGTTTATAGGAACATCATTCTAGGGGCATTTCATTGGCAATTTATTGCATCCATATAGTCGAACTTCGGTTTATGTCATGAGCTTAGGAATAAAAACCGTAATTACTTTTATGTGGTTGCATGTCTGTTGACTTAATCATACACTTGGAAATCTTGCGATCCTACTATTGATTTACATAAACCTATGAATTTCACCAACTTTATGTTGACGTTTTAAGCATGTTTTCTCAGGTCAATAAGGCACGAGGTGCCAAGATACATTGGGGGTTACTCTTTGGAAGGGTCAGTACTAAAGATTTGGGGCGTATTACATTTTGGGAATATTTGTTATAAACCGAAATCTTTACTTATATTGTTGAACAATTTGAAGCCATGAGCTTATGTAATGAACAAGTATTTTGTTAATCCAATGTATCTTTTTAAAACGACACGTTTAGTCGTCGTTCTCATATCTTGTGCTATTGATCTATGAAGTAACGCCCTCGGATATTCAACATTCCGTTGCAACCAAGATTTGGGGGTGTTACAATTTAGTTATTTTACTTGTGCTATGTCCACCATCCATTATTTACTTTATAACAAATAAACGGGCAAATCGCATAAAAGGGTACCCATCTTAGGTTTAATGTCAATTAAATGTACTCATTTTTTTTTCTCAATTTAAGGTATCGATCTTTTTTTTGTTGCAACGTTAGACAATTAACAGGTTTTTCGGTTACATTTCTAACGATCGTTATTTTATTATTGCATCGTTAGTCCTTTATATAATTTTGTTAAAAAAATATATTTTCTACTTATTTTTAAAAATTATACACGTTTTATACACACATTTTTACACGTTTTTATACACACATTTTTTACACGTTTTTATACATAGTTTTATAAATATTTTTATACAAACATTTTTATGCACGTTTTTATACACACATTTTTATACACGTTTTTATGCATACATTTCTATACACATTTTTCTACATGCTTTTATCCACGATTTTATACATGCATTTTTATACACGTTTTTACAGACACATTTTTATGCACTTTTTTAAAAAACGTAGATAAAATTGTGTGTAAAAACGTGTATAAAAATGTGTGTATAAAATGTATCTATAAAAATGTGTATAAAAATGTGTGTATAAAACCGTGGATAAAATCATGTAGAAAAATGTGTAAAAAAATATGTGTCTAAAAATTTGTTTATTAAATGTGTGTATAAAATTTGTGTATAAAAACGTGTAAAAAATGTGTGTATAAAAACGTGTAAAAAATGTGTGTATAAAACATGTATAAGTTTTAAAAATAAGTAGAAAGAAAATACTTTTTTTAACAAAATAATATAAAAGACTAACGATGCAATAATAAAATAACGATCGTTAAAAATGTAACCGAAAAACCTGTTAAAATACTAACTTTGCAAAAAAAAAGATCGATACCTTACATTGAGAAGAAAAAAATATAAGTAACTTTAATTGACATTGAACCTAAGATGAGTACCTTTTTATGCGATTTGCCCCAAATAAACCATACGTTATATTACCTCACCATATCATTAATTTCCTTACTTTTCATTCTCCACCTCTTTACTTTATATAAATTTCGTGTCTTCTGCCAACTCGAAATTCAAATAGATTGCAAAAATAAAAACAATATAAAAATTGGGCAGATAATAATACGTTATGAAAGTGCACGTCAGTCGGGTTGAATCTAAGTTTCCCCTTGCTTTAGGGGCTCCATTTTTAGTATAATGACATTCGTGTTACGAGTATTAGTCAATCGTTGATACATGGCTCAAATCGGTAACGTACTCACTGTAATCGTTCACATTGCCCTTTCATATAGACCACCGGGTAACGATCAAACAAATTTCTGAAAGTTCTTGTGTTTATCGTGATTAAAACATACTTCGTGTCATTTTTGGATGGTAAAATAAGCTACATTGTTATATAAGATTCATTACACTCTATAATATGTACTATGTAAATCAAAATTTAATTTGTGATGTTAAGATCTGATCGATAATCTATATTAGCTGTTAAATTTTCAAGTTATCATAGATTAGCAAATAATCACGCTTATTTTGTACAAAAGTAATAGAGAGAGGTTATATTAGAAATCCTCCCTTTTTTGGATATTGGGAGACCAATCTAACTCATTCATTCAAAAAGATCTAAGGGCTGAGATTAAAACCCACTTATTAACAAAAAAGAAAAATAAAAAAAAAACGAAAGGGTATGTTGGTCATTTAACCCCCCCCCCCCAACCACCCATCCCTCCAACCACTCACACCCCGTCTTTTTTAGATCTATCTCTCTCTATCTCTCACATAACACACACTAAAAACACACACAAACACATCAGATCTGAATCTATCATCACGAACATTTAATCGATCGATCATCTCATTCGTTAACCGATTATCTGCTTCTTCAGTTCCTTAACATCAGGTAAAGTTTATCCGATCTGTTTTTATTTATCTTTTTTTAGCTTATTTGATGTGAATAAGCTTATAATTCAGCTTATCCTTTTTTAGCTTATTTGATGTGAATTTATCTATGAATTTAGTTTTGATGTGAATAAGATGATCGCTTTTTTTAGCTTATAAATTTATCCTTTTTTTTAGCTTACTTGATGTGATTAAGCATATGAATTTATCATCATCTGATAAATTCAGCTTATTTGACGAATCATGTGAATTTATCGTGTTGAATGATAAGTTAACTTATTAGGTGATTGATGTGAATAAGCTTATGAATTATCATCATCTGAATTTATTATGCTGAATTATGAGGTAACTTATTAGCTTATTTTTATGAATTTTCAGGTTTTGTGGCTTAATCTACGTTGAACAGATATAGTATGAACCTGTTTTCGTAGTCGAAAAATTTCATATATGGATAAAGTTACTTGAAACTACAGATGTTAAAAACTTATGTAATATATCATATATGATATAAATTAGGTTTTAAGCATTTATAATATATCATATATGATAATGTGCTTGAAAATAAATTACAGTTTGGTGTGATCGTTTGTGAGTAATTAAAAGTTAGTTTTGTGTATATATCTATATTGATATTGCTTGAAAGTCAAATTCTTTAACATTAAAATTTATCATATTGATAATGTTCTTGAAACAAAATACAAAGCATAGGCTTGTCATCTTTGGTGAGTAAATTTTAAAAGTTAAGTTGTGTGTTTAATTATACTATTATGATAATCTGCTTGAAAGTCAACTTCTTTAACACTATAATATATTATATATGATAATGTGCTTGAAACTAAAGTCAAATATTTTTATTTGTGTAGAGAAAGCTATTTTTAATGCATTTTGCACAAGAAATGGAAATACACAAGATAGGGCTGAGGTTTGTAACAAAGATCTTGACATATGATATAAACATCCACAGCGAGAAGATGAGAGACGAGGCACATGCGTTTGCAAAGAAGGACAAGTTGTTGGTAGGCTAATCAAGTAGTGTAGGTTGACAAGCTGTTGGTGGTACCGTAGTATGTACCACACTTTGTGTTAGATATGAGTAAAAGACTCGGTCACCCCGTTTATTTATTGTTTATAATAGTTCGTAGTTTAATAGTTAATAGTACGTTTTTCGGTATTAAGTCGGGTACTAATACCCGGTATATTGTAAGAACTATATATAGCCTCTTCCAACTTTGGAAGAGGCAAGCTAGTCATTATTTCATTTCATAGAAACACATACACTCTCTCTCTCTCTCTAGAATCTCTCTCTTGTGTTTCTCTCACTAGAAACTAGCTAAACCACTCGAATCATCACCCGTGTTATGATTTAAACGATCCTACAATTGGTATCAGAGCCTTGGTGGATTCGTGTTTGATTTGTGTGGTTATATATCAAATTTCGTGGCTTATTTTGAAGAAAAAAACCACGGCTCACTTTTGATTTTGGGCTTATTGTTTGTTAATCTTGCTCTCTTCTTGTTCTACACATCAAAAGGTTAGAGTGTTACAAATTTCGTGGCTAATACAAGCTCCTAGTTCGAATTATAAGCTTTTAAAGCTTAGTGTTCTTCGTGGAGGGTTGCTTCATTTTGGACGATTCTCAAAGAAATACGAGTTAAGGTGTGTTTAAACTTGATATACACACTTAGTATTACATGGTAAAGCTTTATTTCGTGGGAAATAAGCTCATTTGGAATGAATATGCAAAAATCGAGCATGGTGTTCATCATGGCGGTTTGGTAAGATAAGGGACAAGATCCACGTTTTTAGGAAAAAGTCAAAGGCGAGTTGCTGGTCAAAGGCGAGTTGCTCACTGTGTGTGTGTGTCGCGTTGTCAATAGGCTTTAGCAGCGGTTTGCTTTATTTTAATCTCAGCGAGTTGCTAATTACGGCGTTGGTTTGCTAAAACACGGCGGTTTGCTAATCGGGACGAGTTGCTAAACGGCGAGTTGCTAAACGGCGAGTTGCTAAACGGCGAGGTTGCTAAACGACGAGTTGGTCCATGGTGTTCTATGTGGCGGTTTGATAGGAGAGGGAACAAGATCCACGTTTTAAGGTAAAAAGTCAAAGGCGAGTTGAGTTACTTATATTATAAAATTCATGGCGAGTTGCTAATAGAGGTGGCGGTTTGATTACTTTGTTCATATAGACGGCGAGTTACTACAGGTTCCAAGGCGGTTTGCATTATTTTAATACACGGCGAGTTGCCAGTTCAAGCGGCGAGTTACTCCCTTACAAAGGCGGTTTGCTTATTTTATATAAGGGGCGGCGAGTTACTCAGATTAAGCAGCGGTTTGAGATAAAATAATTCATGGCAAATTGTCAATAACAGCAGCGGTTTGCCTATTCAATACTGGCAGCGGTTTGCTAAGTTAGGCTAGGTAGCGGTTTGCATTAAAATATTAAACAGCGGTTTGCTTGTTTTATTTAGCAGCGAGTTAGCAAATATAGGAGGCGATTTGCTTGAGTTTTTGGCGGCAGTTTGGTTGATTTTTCAGTGGCGGTTTGGTCATTATTGGGAGGCGGTTTGCTTATCATTTTAAATAAAAATTCATATAAGTAAACTTCGGACTTTGAACATTACACGACACTTAATCAAACATAACAAAACATCAACATAAACCATAATCAAGGACTTAAAAGACATTATTCAAACAACAAACGAACATTAACATCAAACGATCATTCATTTACGGTTTTCTAGTGATTTTGTAAAATCCCGTTAAATCTTTTATCGGTTTAAATCTTAGACTTGTAAAATCCCGTAAACTATAAATCAAGATGTCTAATATGTCAGAAGATATCCAGTATGCCGGTTCTGATACCCGCCCACCAATGCTTGATAGAACAGACTTTGAATCATGGCAACAACAGATTCGTCTGTATTGTCTGGGAAAAGATAATGGAGAGAATATAATGAAATCAATTACTGAAGGTCCATTTCAAATGGGAACAATGAGAGATACCCTTACTGAAGGAGGTGAGGGTGCACTTCATCTAGGTCCAGTAAGGGCTAGAGTCTTTGCCGACCTTTCAGCTGAACAAAAGGACAGGTATAAAGCTGACATTCGTGCTACAAATATCATACTTCAAGGTATACCAAAAGACATCTACTCTCTCATCAACCACTATACTGACGCCAAAGATATTTGGGACAATGTGAAGATGATTCTGGAAGGTTCTGAGTTGACAAAGGATGACCGGGAATCTCAATTATATGATGAATTTGAACACTTCTGCCAAATCAAAGGAGAAACCATTCATGTATACTATGTCAGGTTTACAAAGCTCATTAATGATATGAGAAACATCAAGATGACCATGCCCAGAATGCAGCTTAACTCTAAGTTTGTGAACAACATGTTACCTGAATGGAGTAGATTCATAACAGAAGTTAAACTTAACAGAGGTTTGAAAGAGTCTAACTTTGATCAGTTGTATGCCTATTTGAAGCAACATGAGGTACATGCTAATGAGAACAAAATGATGATGGAAAGGTTCATTCAACCAACTAATGACCCTTTGGCACTAGTGTCTAATGCATCAAATCAGAAGTATCCAACACAATCATCTGAGTCTCCACAATCCTCAAATCAACCATCACTTGTTGATAACTTTCAACTGGACTCAGGAAGCACTTCAACTGACAACTTGATCGAAAGTCTAACCAACACACTTACCCTCCTCACTCAATCGTACAAATCACATCTTCCTCAAACAAACAATCAACTCAGAACGTCTTCTAATGCAAGGAACAAAGCTACGGTTCAAGACGGCAGAGTTGTGGTTCAAGATGTCCGTGGAAGATACAATGCGAATAATCAGGGAAGACCATTTCAGAGGAACAATGCAAGAGGAAATGTTGTAGCTGGGAATGCTGGAGGTCAGACCAGAGATGGCAATGTGAATCCTGGTCAAGCTAAACCCGTTATGTGTTACAACTGCAAAGGAATCGGGCACATAGCACGAGAATGTCCACAACCAAAGCGACCTCAGGATTCAGACTACTTCAAAGACAAGATGCTGCTTATGCATGCTCATGAGAATGGTGCAGTACTGGATGAAGAGCAGTTGTTGTTTATTGCAGGAGAACAGGTCACCAATTTTGATGACGATGTGGATGATTTGGCACTCAATGTGGACCATGTCTTTGAAGCTGATCAATGTTGAAGCAGATTAATGTGATGCATTCGACTCTGATGTTGATGAGGCTCCTAATATACAGACCATGTTCATGGTAAATCTTTCATCTAAAGATCCAATCTACGATTAAAGCCTAGGCCCATCCATATAACTTCGAAATACTCCATTTGATGTACAAGATCCCATGATACATGGTGTGATATCACTTAGATGAGTATCATGAAGTACACGAGATTCAAAATGATGTACAACACAACTACGTTGTTGACTCTGATGCTGAATATGCGAGTGATAGTAATATTATTCTGTATAATCAGTATATGGAGGACAACGAAGAACATGTTGTACAAAGTAATGTATCTACTATTCGGAATGATGCATTGACGTCGATTATAGATGATATGCCAGAAACATGGTGTCAAAGTATGTCAGCAAATAAGCAGAGTAAAAAGTAGTTAATTGACACATTGACATCAGAACTTTGCGAGATATAACGGAACTGGCCGGGTGTATGAAAAAGTGGATAAAGTTGAATAACTGAAAGAACAAAAATTGATGATCAAAAGTGAGAATAATTAACTTCTACCGAAATAGAAAGGAAACTTCTTTAAAATCAGAATTTCATACTGTAGCAAATGCAACTTTGTTCTACCGTTGACCATAACAAGTCAATGAAGGATGAAGTGACAACCTTGAAAAAGGATTTTAAACAAAAATAAGATAAAATACATGAGAGAGTTATTTTAGACATCAAAAAGCTAAACGAAAAGGTTGAAGAATAGATTATTCAAACAAGATCAGTCGGTCAAACGGTGCACATGGTAATGTAAAACCAAAACCATTTTATGAATAAAAAGAAAAGATAGCAAATAGCTACATAACACCCATTATGTCTCAACGTGCAAAGCAAGTGTCAATCTGCCCTCTATAATGTACAGAAATAGACATGACCAATCATAACCTGCTGTTTGTGCATGCTCGGAGGAAATCTTGAGATAGCAAGAGTTGTGACTAGGATAGAATGTAAAGAAAAATGAAAAGCCCTCATTGTATTCACAATAAAGTTAAGTTTGCACCCCCAGATTACTCAAAAGAGAACTATCTTGCAATCTTCGCACAACAGAGAGATTTGACCCCTGAGCAGATATTTTGGGCCAAAGATGAAAATGACAGGAAAAAGGTTGAAGCCTCAGTTCTTAAACCACTTTCAACACCGACTGTGTATCCACCCAATACACCTGTCAAGCTTGTCCCCAGGGTTCTCCCAACAAAAAAGTCAAGTGAAAATTAATCTTTATGCACTTACACAACATATTTTTACAGAATTGACAAAACATGTTAAAAAGATAACACCAACATGTCTCACAGAAGGGGAAAGAGGTTTTGAACAAAACAAAAAGATGTTACCTCACCTGAAAGTCATACCATTTTTCAAAACTCTTAAACAACACTTTTTGAAGTGAGTTTCAACAAGGGCACTCTTTAAATAAGATTAAAGGACATGGAAGAAATTTTATGATCAAATGTCAACAGAGGTGGACCAGAATACTGTGGACAAGCAATGTGCTGAAATTGAAAGGAAAAACCTTCTCATTGTCGAAATGAGAATCTAATTGCTAATTGTATGTTCGAATCACAAATTAAATGTTTGCTGTTAAACAATCAAGGTTGTCTAGATCTTGAAGCTGAGATCTCTAAATTACAAAATGAGAATCAAAGAGGTTAGATGAATGAAATGATAATAGTTTTAACAAACTGAGGTGCGCGCGTACCTGAAATTACAATTGAAAAATCAACACATCATGAAAACTTTGGAAATAACAAATCACAAACTTTCTCAGATGTACCTGAATTTGACTCATTTATTCGATAATTAAAAATCTAAAACACAGCTACAAGAAAAGGACAACGAAATTAGAAACTTGAAAGGTCAAGTCTCTAAAATGAATTTGACAAAGTTGAGTGAAACATATAAATGCTAAAGAAGTAACTGCTCTTATTGAACAAAATGAATGCGAAGAGTTAGAACTAGAAAAGGTCAAACAACATTACAAGGAATTGTATGACTCCATTAAGATTATGCGTGTTCACTCTAGAGAACAGACATCTACCATGTTAAATGAAATTGAGAGTCTAAAGGCTCAGTTGAAAAGAAAAGTGTCTTGTGTCACTAGTGACTCTGTCAAACGAAAAGTTCTTGCGCCTGGCATGTATGCCATTGATATTAAACCCATCCCTCACCCCCTTAAGAACAATAGGAGTGCTCATTTAAACTATATCAACCATCTTAAGGAAAGTGTAGAAACAGTTAGGGAGATTGTAGAGGAAGCTAGAGTAAACTAACCACTGGATAATGCACTTTACTAGGCTTGTCAATACACTAAGCTATCTCAGGAATTGTTAGAATATGTGATTGGCACTTGCCCAAAAAGTTTCAATGAAAGAGATTACAAGGCTCCCTCTACCCCTATAACTAGGAAAAAGCAAGTTACTTTTAATGATAAACCAAGAACTTCATCTTGTAACACACAGAAACACGAAGTGCACCAGAAGTTTCAACACACTAATGTCCCTGTGATTCATTCTACAGGAGTAAACACTTCCACTGAAGGGGTTAAAGAATGAAAAAGAATTGTAAGGATAAAGGGTGTAAAGAAAGAAGCCCTCCATACACTTAGGCAGAAACTGGGTCAATACATATGCTGCCAGAATCACTAAGATGATTGCTGACATTGAAGACCGACATCATGGACCCAGTGATGCAATGCACAACCCTCCCTAGCCACTCAGAATCTCTCAAAAGATTTTTGTTTCATTTCTCACGGAGACTAAACATGTAATCTATTGACTTTCTCACTCCGAGTTAGTTGATATTGAAAAGGTGGCAGTCAGCTCCAGCCTCTGATCACTAAAACCAAAACGCACTATCGAGTCTAGAGCCAAGAGATCATCAATTAATCTCGTTAGGACACATTGCCAATTCTCTTGTCTTTCACACACTGTGGAAACAAGTCTATCCTAAGAGTCCTACGCATTATCCTTGTGATATTACCAGAACATCCGAGTGAAACGAAGGTTTTTCACAATGAAGATGGAAATCCTGCTAGAGCCAACATCAAACAAGCTCTTGGTAGGTGACTTGTGCGATTCTACAAGAATCAAACTTGTGTCAACTGGAAAGAAACGATGGTGCGATTCTACGTGAATCAAACTTGTTCCAGTATAAGAATTGACGGTTATTGATCATTTGACAAACAATCAAAACTCTCGAAGTGTTACAAAATATTTTCATAAGAAACACTTAGACTGATTTTTTCAAATCAATTTTCTCTTTATTACTAACTGTTTCATTACAGGATAATTTAAAGATGGAAATAGAGATGGAAATACCCAGTGCCAGAAATATCAAGTGAATAACCGAATGCTCAGACACGACCTACACTTGTTATGAAGTTATGAAAGATCTCATAAAGGTGTCAAAGCTTCCGCAAACTCTGATATCGTGTATTTCTTCACAAGTGCACAAGATGGCGATCCATTACAAGATGATGTAAGATTATGTTTGGGTGATGATCTCAAGAAAGCTCAAGATCACAATCAAAGACAAGTCAAAGATGAATCAAAAGATCACTACCCCAAATGTATAAGATATCAAATGTCTACGAGCTAAAGACTGAAGTGATTAAGTTTAATATTTTCAGGGGTGACCTCCCTTAAGGGGAGATTGTTAGAAATTAGAAAAAGACTCGGTCACCCCGTGTATTTTACTGTTTATTATAGCTCGTAGTTTAATAGTTAATCGTATGACTTTTAGTATTAAGCTGGGTACTAATACCCGGTATATTGTAAGAACTATAAAAGCCTCTTCCAACTTTGGAAGAGGTAAGCTAGTCATTATTCATTTACATTTTACACATAGAGCTTTCTCTCTCTAGAAATTATCTCTCCATGTGTTTCTCTCTCTAGAGACTAGCCAAATCCAAGAATCATCATCCGGGCCGTGAAAGTTGATATCATACAATTTTTTTAAACCTTTTTAAACCGCACTTAAATTCCAAATCACTAATCACTTAGCAACCACAAGTTAAACTACTCACTACGCATGGCAAATATCAAATAAGCTAACATTTTATAAAATAACTAATTAAATCTACACTAATTAATTGAAAAATGATAGAAAATGTAACCAAATTGAAGAGCCGCAAATAAACGATAACCACCCGATCTTACAAACTTAATAAACAAATAAGTTTATCACTTTTAAGCTCTACTTCACTAATTAGCAAATAAAGGTGTCAACTTTATCTACTAATTACTTTCGTAAAAACTATAAAGATTAAAACTTTATCTATTTATCAACCTTATAAGACCCTTAAGCTCCGGCCTTAGATGCAGAAGGATGGAATAAGAAATAAGACATGAAAAGTTAAGACAAAATAAGCTAATAAGATGAAAACTTTTTTAGAAAAATAAGCTATTTTGAAAACTAATTTTTGTAAAAATAAAACTAGATTAAATCTATATATATAAAAAACTACTTTTGAAATAAAAACTAGAATAAGCTAAAAAGCTATCAAGGCTTTTTTCGAAGAAAGGATAAAAAATAAAAGCTTATAAATAAGCCACTTCTCAAATAAGCTACAAATACCTTTCGAAATAAGCCTTAGCTTAATAAGCTATATGAAAAACTAGTAAAGTTTAGAACTTTATGACTAAATAAGCTAAATAATAAGCTCTCAAAGATAAAGGTGCTCAAGACTTAATGAATAAGTCGAGTAGGAGACTCATGACACCCTTTTTAGCATTCAAATCGAGCTTAATCAAACAATAAGCATTTTTGAAAAAGTAAAGACAAGAAAAGAGAAAAAGATGAGATAAGCAAAAGCTATTTTAGAATTTATTCTAGAGACAATAAGCTAAAAGATGAAAACTCTAGATCTAAATCTACCTGAAACTAAGATGTTCAATCAAGTGAACTTGGATCGGGTATATTTAAAGATTTAGATCTAAGAAAAATAAGCTAGAATTAAAAAGCAATAATTTTATTCTAGAAAATAAGCTAAAAATATAAGATCTATTATTTTTAGATCTAATCCACCCGAAACTAAGGTGTTCAATCAAGTGAACTCGGATCGGGTATGATTAAGGATTAGATCTATATATATAAAATAAGCTTGAAAAAAAAATAAGCAATAAAAAAAAAAAGCTAAAATAAGCTCACTCGAAAAGCTCAAAATCAAAAACAATATAAAATAAACTAATCTAAATAAGCTATGGAAGTAGCTTATTAGAATATAAGCTTAAGAGATGGGATCCAAAAAATAACCTATAAGTATGAGCTTATTTGGAAATAAGCAAAAGAATAGAAAGAGTAGAAGAATAAGCATAAGAAATAAGCATTAAGAAATAATAAGCATAAAAACCAACCTCAAACATCTTCATTAATAAGCTCAAAATCTTGATTACAATAAGCTAAATAAGCTATAAAAGCTTTTACAATAAGCTAAAAATTTTACTATACTACTCCTAAATCTACACCTACTACTAATTTGATAATAAACTAATTCTAACACTCGCTAACTCCAAATGTTGCTGATGCGTGTGATATATATAGCCCAAAGTAGGTGGGGGTATTTTCGTCCTTTTAGGTCATCCACCACTCATATTGCTAGATCTGAGGGTATTTTGTTCTTTTTGCCTTCTACCAACCGCCTCATTATTACCCATGATTGGCACGGATTCACGCACTCTGACCTCGTACTGACACACGCCTCCTCGGACTGACACACGCCAGATGCCACGTGTCACGCTCTGATTGGCCAGCCGCCACCTGGAACAGTACCTCATACCTCGGACTGACACCTCTGCCTGCCACCTCGTACCTCGTACTGACATGTCAGCTGACATGTTAGTCTGCACCTCGTACTTGCCTGCAATCTGACATTCAATCATTATAGTGCCACGTGTCACCACCAGAGTGGTGCCACGTGGCGTAAGTACTGTTCCGTCACCATCCGGTCAGTCGCCGTCGAACGACCGGTCAACGGTGGTCAAAGGAGGCAGTCAACGTTGGTCAACGGCGGTCAACGCGGTGGACCACCTCCCAACGGTGGCGGTCAACGACGGTCAACGGTGGCGAACCACCGTTGACCACCGCCGAACCATCGCAGGACCACCGGTCAACGGTGGTTAACCGGCGGGTCATGGCCAGGTCAGGTCGGGTATTAGGCCGGGTCAAGTCGGGTCTTGGGCCGGGTCTGGATCCGCCACGTGGCATGCCACGTGGTGCCACGTGTCAGCTGACGTGGCGTGGAGGGGATTATATCCCTCCTGCATGAATCGAACCCTCGACCTCTTGGTTTGAGTCTCAAAGGAAACCACAAGACCAATTGCGGTAGGCAGTGGGCTTGTTATATATATACATAATATATTTTACGTTTATCCTTATGTGGCCAAGTTATTGTATACAAGCAATAAAGGTTCAAACAGGACAAAAAAGGATCAAAATAAAAAGGGATTCAAATATGAAATTCCGTACTGATGGACCTCGTAATTTCGTGCTCTTTCCAATGGTGTGATCGAGGAAAATTAATGACTTCGTTTCGACCTCGATAAACATGAAAACGTCATCGAAAGTCACCCGAAAATTACCGTTTTTGCTTTGTTTTCAATCCTTTGTACATGTAAGACACAAAAACACAATACAAACATATTTGTAACATATTTATCCATATATTAGGTTATATTCCCATTTTATTAGCATTTTACGGGGTACACATGATTGTTTTATAAGCACAATCAGGACGTTTCCTGTCCTTCATGAGGGAACAATATATACTCGTGACGTCAAAATTTGTTAAAATGGGTTGAAGCGAAAGCGCCCCCACCAATGACCCGCCCGAGTTGTTTATAATTTTAAAATCTCTTCTTCGCCCGAAATGTTAACCCCTCTTTCTATCAGTAGTAAAACGTATTTACCACCCATTTTCTCAACGGTACACCCACAAACCAGTGGGCAGTTGAGGTTTTCAAATCGTGTTTTGAAACGCATTCTAGAAAAGGACCGTATGCGAACACCGTGCTTCGTGTCCGACAGTGAAATTACGCCTTGTGGGCCTTCCTACGCGCATTTAAGACCCCATCGGAGTGCACTCCAACAAAGTTGGTATAACGGAAAGGCTTTTCATCTACTACAGAGCTCGAGCATATGGCCTATTGGCCCTTAAAGCATTGCAACTAGACCTTGTGACCGTGGCGATTCAGCCGGGGGGGTGGGAACGTGGGGGGGGGGGGGGGGGGGGGGGGGGGGGGGGGGGGGGGGGGGGGGAAGGGCACAACACAACCCGAAATTCAAATGAATATAATTAAATGAACTTCGTGATCAGGCCTATGAGAACTCTTTGATCTACAACGAGAAAACAAAGAGGATCCATGACTCCAAGATCAAGAATCGCGTTTTCAACGTTGGTGATCGAGTCCTCCTCTTTAATTCTAGATTAAAGATTTTCTCGAGCAAGCTTAAGACCTGCTGGACTGGACTATTCACCGTTACCCAAGTATTTCCTTATGGCATCGTCGAGTTATCTCAAACCGACGGGCCAAACTTCAAGGTGAATGGTCATCGACTTAAACACTACTTTAGAGGGGACATACCACCCGTGGTTGTCCCGGATCTCCAAACCTTCCCTATGGACAACTAAATTCGGGGATAGGTCAAGCTAAGTGACCTTAAATAAGCGCTTCGTGGGTGGCAACCCATGCTTATCCTTATATAATATAGTAGTAACAAATAAGTGTGTTGTGAGGAGGTTCGCCTCTTCCTTTCTCATGTTTTGTGTTTTGTTTTATGTCCAGGATTGCCCGGATTTTGAAGCCTCTCGTGCTCGTGGTTTTGTCCTTCGTTCACTCGAGCTTCAATCCTCAGCTTCATTATGGGAATCCAATATCCAAATCTTATCGACTAACGTTTATCTTTGAGCATACTTAATAAATGGCTTTACATTTAAATAGAGACCCTTCTTAAAACATTAAGGATAATGTTTAGTTCTAGTATGGGGGGGGGGTCTATCGATTTGATTGTGCATGCAGCCGTTGTTTTCACGTAATCCTGTTTTTACCACCAAAATACCAAAAAAATGAAAAAATTTAAAAATTTTCAAAAATAAAATAAGTGTTTTGTCATAATTTTGACTTTCCTGCTGAGTAGAATAAGAATAAATTTTGACTCGATCGAGCGTGTTGAGCTCTTAGCTTTGTCCCTTAACCGTTATAAACTTTAGCCTAACATTTTTTTTTCGCGGATCTATTTTATACACTTGACAAATCCTTTTTACTCATCATGTGAACTTTCGTTTCTCCTTCGGGAGTGAAGACACCATATTTGACCCCGGCATCTTCGCTTTTCATTTTTCTTCTCAAGAACCGGTGGCAGTTAAATGTTTAATTCTTTGCTGCTCGCAATCGTATGGAAATGCAAGCTAATCGTAGTCGGCGAGAAGTTGAGTTCAATGTGGGTGACAAAGTGCTTGTTAATTTGCAGCCATATCGTCAAATCACATTAGCAAGGCGGCTCTCCAACAAGCAAGCTAAAAGATACTATGGGTCGTTTGAGATTTTGGAACGAGTTGGCAAAGTGGCTTATCGTCTTGGTCTGCCATCTGCGAGCAAAATACACACGGTTTTTCACGTGTCGTTGCTTAAACCGTTTATAGGAGAAGGTATTGTTGGTGTTACTAATCTACCGGAGGAGGATCGTGAGGGACAACCGGTATGTCAGCCACTAGCTGTGTGTGCAACGTGTGACATTTTGCGTAATAGAGAACCAAGTCGTCAGATTTTGGTTCAATGGCGGGATTGTTCACCTGAGGAAGCTACATGGGAAGATTTGTCTGAGTTTTAGTCTAGTTATCTGTAACACCCTCAAATCTGAGTATGCAGCGGAATGTTGAATATCCGAAGGCGTTACATTATTGGGTCAATAGCACAAGATCAGAGAACGACTACTAACGTGTCGTTTGAAAAAGATACATTGGATTAACAAAATATGTGTTTGTTACATAAGCTCATGGCTTCAAATGGTTCAACAAAATAGATAAAGATTTCGGTTTATAACAATTGTCCCCAAAGTGTAATAAGACCCCAAATCTTAAGTGTTGACAGGACATGAAAGTGTTTCTAGTTCTCCATGAAGTTATGTTATTGAAGTGAATAATAGAATGCATAAAAATGGTAAAACGGGGAGCTTTTCAAAACTAGTGATTTCTTAATCTCTTTAGATGAGCACTTTGCTACTTTTCAAGGTGATTAGTCTAAGGGGGTTGAAATTTTTAGTTTTCTAAGTGTGCATTAATGACATTGCGTAAGGACAAGACAATAGCCTAGTATGGGGGATTTTGGTATGTGCTTAAATACACATACCTTTTACCTAATTAAACGAGCTAAAAAGACTAATAATGACCAATAATACATGAAAAATACATTGTATTTGTTTGTGTAGGATCGTTTAAATCATAACACGGGTGATGATTCGAGTGGTTTAGCTTGTTTCTAGAGAGAGAAACACTTGAGAGAGAAATATTCTTAGAAAAAAAAAAAGAAAGGGAAAAAAAGTGTTTCGCTAATTTATTTATGAAATGAAAAGAACTGACTATCTTTGCGCTCTTCCACAGTTGGAAGAGGCTACTATAATTAGTACTTACAATATACCGGGTATTTGTACCTGACTTAAAACCAAAAAACGTACTATTAACTATTAAACTACGAGCTATAAATAAACAGAAAAATACTCTGAGTAGACCGAGTGCTTTCTCAAATCTAACAATCTCCCCCTAAGGGAGGTCACCCTTGAAAACACTAGACTTAAGCTCTTACAGCTTGCAGTCTTTTGATTCTTCATGTTACATCTAGTACATTGTTGTAGTGATCTTTAGATAACAATTGAGCTTTGTTAACTTGACTTGTTTTGATTGGTGATCAAGAGCTTTCTTGAGATTCATTACCAAACTTAATTCCACTCATCATCTAGTAATTTATTGGCCATCTTGTGCACATGTGAAGAAGAATATGATATCAGAAGTTTGCGAAAGCTTTGATACGTTTTATGAGATCTTTCATAACTCTACATAACAATGTAGGTCCGTGTCTGAGCATACGTTATTAACTTGACATTACTGGAACCGGGTATCCCAACTCCCTATTTAAATGAACCATGTAATGAAACAGTTAGTCATAAAGAAGAATGATTGAAAAATCAGTCTAAGTGTTAATTATGAAAATATTTTGTAACACTTCGATAGTTTTGATTGGTTGTCAAATGTTCAATAACCGTCAATTCTTATGCTGGAACAAGTTTGATTCACGTAGAATCGCACCATCGTTTCTTTCCAGTTGACACAAGTTTGATTCTTGTAGAATCGCACAAGTCACCTACCTAGAGCTTGTTTGATGTAGGCTCTAGCAGGATTTCCATCTTCATTGTGAATACCTTCGTATCACTCGGATGTTCTTGGCAATATCACAAGATAATGCGATTTGGTGGGGTAGGACTCTTAAAGATAACCTTGATTTCCATAAGTGTGTGAAAGACAAGATAATTGGAAATGTGTCCTAACGAGATTAATTGATGATCTCTTGGCTCTAGACTCAAAAGTGCTCTTTAATATTAGTGATCGGGGGCTAAGCTGACTGCCACCTTTTCAATACCGACTTACTCGGAGTGAGTAAGACAGTAGATTGCATGTTTAGTCTCCGTGACAAATGAGACAATTTTTCTTCCAAGAGAACCTCGAATGGCTAAAAGGTTAGTGCATTCATCACTTGGTCCATGATTATCGTCTTCAATGTCAACAATCAACTTGTGAATCTGCACATATGTATTGAACCCGGTTGTCTGCCTAGAGTGTAATAGGCTATCATTTTTACACCCTTTATCTGTACAATCTTTTTACATTTCCTTAACCCCTACATCTTACCGATACTTCATGACAAGCACCTTGTTGTGTATATCCAGTACTAGCTCCATCTCAGTCGGCACTATTCCCTTGTTCTCACATTTACTCCTTTTAATCATACCTAAGGACTTCTGTACTAACTAGTGGATTGTCCCTGGGTAGATCCCTCCGGTTCTGGCAGGATCATAGGAACGAGTACCTAACCTTACCATCCTTATAACTTCGATAAAAGTAAATACATGGTCAGTCATTTGTACATTACACCGTGCCCATAAAATCACTGTGAAAAACTCAATCAGACTATATGATATAACTATCAAAGATGTTAAGTACCCGATTGTTTTTGCATTTCAGAAAAGCTCCCCCTCAACATGTGCATCGGTATTCGAAACTGTTTAGCACATGATGGTGGAGAATACACTTGAGTAATATGATCACATTACATATTTTAATCACATTTTCTCCCCTTATCAAAAATTTCAAACCCTTTGACATTTTGGATATCACTTGATTTAAAATATAGTATATAAAATTGGGAGAAAAGATTGCCTATTTATTCACAAGCCGTGTTTGGAACATATTAATGCTCCCCCTCAATCGTTGAGGGTATTGTGTAGTGTTAGATATGATAATTTTGAAAGATTTTTTCCTTAAGACTCAAAAAACTAGTTTTTTTAAGTTAATGAAAAACACATGAAAAAATTCATAGACTTACACATTACCATCTAATGTACGAGAAGTTTTTTTCATTACCGATGAATATTAACCATATGCTGGAAATGATACATCATTCACTTCATCTAGATTAGACAGTAGCCAATACTCTGAGCCTTCCCACTAATAGCAATCAAAGATTTTGAAGTTTCCTTCAGATCTATATCTTATCTACCAAATATCGTCGATGAACTGTAGGAGTTTGTGTAGTGGAGGGAGTACTGTGGTTGGAAATGTTGATGGTGTATCCGTTGTCTCTGTATCGCTTAGAAGGAACATCACTGATTGCAGTGAGAGCTCTGAAGATTTGGTTCCTTAGCTTCTTTTGTCTCTCCAAGACCCGGTTACACTTTCCAATCGGCACCCAGACATTAAATTTGAACAACACTCTCCCCCTCAATCGATGACCCGTTTTCTATTGAAAGAGCTGTAGTCATTGATTGAGTGTCAAATTGTCCAGATTGATTTTCAAATAACACTTTTACCACCATGGTTAACACAAATAATTTTGAAGAATCAATTAAGAAAAATTATTTGGTTATCAAACAGGAAGACTTCTCTTCCGAATTAAGAAAAATGCACTGAAACGTACATTAATCCCAAATGCATGGATATAAAGTTAATCGCATGCCCAGTAAACTTAATTGACCGGTTGTTAGGAACAGTTGATATTTCTCAACTAGAAAAAGACATCTTTCCTCCCATTGAAACCGTGTTGCAATTGGGTGAGTAATTGCAAACCATTTTGTAATTCCAAATGACTTAAAATATTTACCAAGTCTATTTTTATGTACTTATGTACAAAGGATACAAGAGGACACTTCATTTACTCATCCTCTCCTTCTTGAAGGCGTTTGAGGGTTTCAGGGGTTAAACTCTTCATCCCAAGTCGTGGGAGTAGAAATTCGAAACGCTCTCTTGGTAAAGCGATTTGAGGGGATATCTGCCAGTTGATAGTTTGTTTCCACGAAGTAGAGTTCAACCACTCCATTTTCCACTTGCTCTCGAATGAAATGGTGTCGTATGTCGATGTGCTTAGATCGTGAGTGCTGGACATTGTTGCAGCTTAAAGCAATGGCACTTTTGTTATCACAGTACAGAGGAATCTTATTGAACAGAAAGCCGTAGTCTTTTAGCTGAGATCTCATCCAAAGGATTTGAGCACAGCATCCCATGAACATATGCATATAATCTCCTCTGTTTGTTGAGATGTCCCGAACTATCTTTGCTTCTTTGATGACCAGCTAACCAATCTATCTCCAAGAAACTGAGCACTTCCCGACGTACTTCTTCTCGAATCCGCCATCCCGCATGATCCGAATCTGCATAAGCAGTTTAGTGACATAGCATTGTCCTTCGGATACCTAAAGACCCATGTTAATTGATCCTTTTAGGTAACCGAAAGATACGTTGTATTGCTTCAAGGTGCTTTTGGTAGTCTTAGCCTGGATATCTACACACGATGCACACAGCGAAACAAGTCTGTCTACTGGCTGTAAAGGTACAATAAGGAGCCAACCATTTCCCTAAATTGAGTTTGGTCCCAAAGGAATCCCAATGAGAATCCTGTCCAGTTTTCAATCGATCCACCATTGTGTATAACACAGGGTCAGAGAACCATTTCCAAATTTCTTTAAAGGTTTCCGAGAGCAATTATTTGGCTTGGTTAATAAAGATGCCTTGGACTTGAGAAACTGAGTCCAAGAAAAACGTAATTTGCCTCATCAACGACATCTGAACTTTGATCTCATCCTTGAAATATGATAACCGCCATTAAATCTGTGAGGCAAAAATGAAGAGTCATCCTACGTATATTTGAACGCAGAGAATATGTTTGCCTCATGCGTGTGAATAACGTTAGGATCCACGACACCCTCTGAAGAAATGTTGGGGGGGGGGGGCGTCAGGGGGAAAGGAACTTTTGATGGTGTGTCATACCACGGCCCTAGTGCCTGCTTTAGCCCATAAAGAGCGCATCTTCAGACTATAAACATGAAGTAGGAATATCCGGTCTTTAAATCCTATCAGGCTGACTCACAAAACTTACTTCATGAGATACCATTCAGAAAAGCAATTCTGACATCCATCTGGTAGATGATCATATTCTTGGTTGCAGCATTGGCAATGAATATTCTGATGGCCTCTATCCGTGCAACGGGTGCAAATGATTCTTCAAAATCAATACCCTCCTCTTGACGATATCCCTTTGGCTACTAACCGCGCTTTATTTTTCAGACATCACCATACTCATCAAGCATGACTTTTAAATCACTTGAGACCAATAACCATTACATAGTCTAGGCGTGGTACTAGTTCCCATACTTTAAGTCGATCAAATTCCGTGAATTTCGTCTTGCATAGCTTCAAACAAGCTATCTACATCACGCCATTTTGAAGTTTCTTTGTTCACTTTTGACAGTACAGAATGGTACCAGCAAGCCACAAAGCTCGGAAGCCTAACTGTTTTACTGATGATACCGGACGAAAGATTAACAACATATTTCAAGAGGTGGATCCGTGGTTTATTTTATCCTAGATGACTGGTAGGTTTATTCACTTGGATGGAGTTCAGCTACACTAACATCCCCTGATATGACTGTGCAGAACCAGGTTCTCCAACATAGGGGTAAACTGGAGGGATGAAGAGTCACTTGAGTAATTGCGGTGTCCTTTGATAGTTGGTCCATCTCAACACCTTGAGCAGAGAAGACTTTAGGAATGCACTTGTAAAGAGAAAGTGAATGACTTGTAGAAGGTGCATCTTGAGCAATCGTTGTAGAAACATATGTATCGAGCAAACAATTGGCCGCTTTAACAACAGTAGCCGTAGGTACTGGTTCACCATCTGTATAAAGATTGCTCAATTTATTCACGAACAGCGGTATGGAATAATATCACTAGATCTTTGTATCTGTCGGTGGAATGTTTGTATATTGCAGGTAACAAGTGATGGTGTGAGCCCTAATATGAAGTTGTCCAGGGGTCCCATCATGAAAGGCTCGGTCCTGAACTGGCTCCTCCCATATGGTAATTAGTAGCAAAGGAAGACATCTTGCAATAGTGCTCAGGGTTTGGGTCCAGCAAAGCCCCAAGACATTGTATTATCAGTTGAACCAACCTGTGATTCATCAAGTTCAATGTTCATTCCATCCGAGCCACTATTTAATAGAAGCATCCTAAGTTCAATGGTTCATTCCTTCAGAGCCACTATTTTTAGAAGCATCCTAACCTTGTTCGTCACCAACATTTAGAATTTCAGTATCAGTCTCACTGTTTATCTTTTCTGAATTACCACCAGATTCAGCATCTGCATGAGATAGAGTTTCACGAACCATCTTTGTGGATGTAGCATCCTCAGGATGTATAGAAGGTCCAGTAGTTTCATCCTGAGATGCTATAATCCACCTCTGGAATATGCATTAATTTACGTTGTTTCTTTGGCTTATGCAGTTCCAGATGTGACTTTGCAGCTTGTACATCTGTAGCACTGCCTTTCCCCTTTACTTCAACTACTGGGAGTTTTCTGGTGGTCTATGGAGCAGGTTCACGAATAGCCACTCTGTTAACATGTGCTTGACCATATGCCTGAGAGACTTCCAAGCTCATTTGAGTACCTTGTTATAGATTGTACTCATAATCATCCATATGAGGTTCAGGAGCCGGTTGAACTTCATCTTCATCAACCAGTTTGAAGGAACTCTTCTCCTTGTGAATGTTATGTCCGTGTTACCAGCTGGAGGTGACTCGAATGGGTGAGCTTAGTCTGCAGGAGTGACATTTAAGGCCTTCCGAAGAAGATCAGCACTCAGATTAAGCCAGTGTTCATTGACTTGAAAGCTATAAACCCCAGTCTTTGCATCATGAGTCAGAGCATTCCAGAATAGCTGAATATAGATAGAAGGGACATTTGCTGATGTAGTGACTGCCCTAACATAGTTTGTGTTCTGACGAATATCAACTGAAATGCGAAAGATAGGGTTCTTTTGCAACTTCTGTAGATCCAAGAGAAGGTTTCCCTTTCCAATCTGTAACCACTCCGAGCAATGAAGGATCTGTTCATCTCTTCTTTTTGACCAAGTTTAACCGTGTTGATCACATTAGATTCACTATTCTCCCCTTCAAAAATTGCATATGCGATTGCCATTTTTGATCTAGTGAATTAGAATACCAGCTGATCTACGTTGATCCACTTAACGACTGAACGAGCATGGAAAAATATGAAACTTGTTGATGAGAATGATCAAGAACAAGAAGATTTCTCTTCTGATGAAGATAAAGCGCACTGAAGCGTACATCTTTCTTCTCTTTAAGGAACGGGGCCTGAAGAGATGCCAGCAGACGCCTTTGTGACATTTGAGAAACGAGGTTTGAACTGATTTGTTTAAACGTCTTTTGACAATGAAGACCGAGGCTTGAACTGCTGTGATCAAACATCTTAAGACATTGAGGAGCAAGGCCTGAACTGATTTGAGCAGACATCATTTGATGAAGAACGAGGCTTGAACTGTTTTGTCCAAACATCATTATCGGCTCGGGTCCTGAACTGTTGTGTACAGGAGCCATTCATTTCTTCCTCTAAATCGAGTTTTGAACAGCTTGAGTCCAGATACCGAAGGATGATCTGTACCACCTGCATTTGAAAACAGTCGAATTTGGAGGGTTTGAAACTTCGGATCCCCAATTTGTGTTGGGGTCCTGTTGGTTAGCTGTTATGATAGAACATTGCACAGAAAGCTTAGTTAAAGGGCACAGTTCGCCTAAGGCAAATTTCTTTCCTGTGGGTCTCCATTGATAACCACAATTAAGTTTTCCTAAGGCGACTTTCTTTCCTGTGGATCTCCATTGATAACCAACATTAGCAAAGAGTTTTCCCGTTGCTTTCCAAACCTGCTTGGTCTTGTTCAAACTGTTATCAGATAGTTTGCCTTTTGGTTTCCAGATCTGCTTGGTCTTGTTTAAACTGTTATCAGACAGTTTGCCTTTTGGTTTCCAGATCTGCTTCCCTTTATTCAAGACAATTTTAACAGTGGGGGTAGCATTCACAGAGCTCAAAATATTAACAACACACATTTCATGATTTGCAGAGTTTAAACATTTGTTACACGTTTTGCACACAGATTCAGAATTCGAATTAATTACAACACGCTTAGAGCTAATGCTAGAATCAACCCGATTCACTTTTGTCCATACTGACTTATTTGTCCTAGGGTGGTCTTCTACTTTCTTCTTATTCTCACTCTTAGCAGGCAGGATCCTATTTTTCTTTGTATTGCTTCTAGGCTTTGATCCGCTTGCTTCAGTGGAAGTGTTTACTCCTGTAGAATGAATCACAGGGACATTAGTCTGTTGAACTTTCTGGTGCACTTCGTGTTTCTGTGTGTTACTAGATGAAGTTCCTGGTTTATCATTAAAAGTAACTTGCTTTTTCCTAGTTACAGGGGTAGAGGGAGCCTTGTTATCTCTTTCATTGAAACTTTTTGGGCAAGTGCCAATCACATATTCTAACAATTCCTGAGATAGCTTAGTGTATTGACAAGCATAGTTAAGTGCATTATCCAGTGGTTTAACTACTCTAGCTTCCTCTACAATCTCCCTAACTGTTTCTACACTCTCCTTAAGATGGTTGATATAGTTTAAATGAGCACTCCTATTGTTCTTAAGGGGATGAGGGATGGGTTTAACATCAATGGCATACATGCCAGGCGCAAGAACTTTTGGTTTGACAGAGTCACTAGTGACACAAGACACTTTGCTTTTCAACTGAGCCTTTAGACTCTCAATTTCATTTAACATGGTAGATGTCTTTTCTCTAGTGTGAACACGCGTAATCTTAATGGAGTCATACAATTCCTTGTAATGTTGTTTGACCTTTTCTAGTTCTACTCTAACGCATTCATTTTGTTCAATAAGAGCAGTGACATCTTTAGCATTATAAGTTTCACAACTTCTGTCATTCATTTTAGAGACTTGAGCTTTCAAGTTTCTAATTGCGTTGTCCTTTTCTTGAAGCTGTGTTTCTAGAATTTTAATTCTGAAAAATGAGTCAAATTCAGGAACATCCTGAGAAGTTTGTGATTTGTTATTTCGAAAGTTTTCTTGAAGGTGTTGATATTTCAATTGCAAATTCAGGTATTCCACCTCAAGTTTGTTAAAACCTCTTATCATTTCATCATTAACATCCTTTTGATTCTCATTTTGTAATTTAGATATCTCAGCTTCAAGATCTAGACAACGTGATTGTTCAACAGCAAACATCAATTGATTCGACAAACAATTAGCAATTAGATTCTCATTTGCAATGAGAAGGTTTTTCCTTTCAATTTCAGCACATTGCTTGTCCACAGTATTCTGGTCCACCTCTGCTGACATTTGATCAAAAATTTCTTCCATTCCTTTAACTTCTTTAAAGAGAGCCTTTTGAACTCCTTCAAAGTGTTGTTTAAGAGTTTTGAAAAATGGTATGACTTCAGTGAGGTAACATCTTTTTGTTTGTTCAAAACCTCTTTCCCCTTCTGTGAGACCTGTTGGTGTGATTCTCTTTTTACATGTTTTGTCAAATTCCGTAAAAAGTTGTGTGAGTGTATAAAGATTAATTTTCACTTGACTTTTTGTTGGGAGAACCCTGGGGACAAGCTTGACAGGTGTATTGGGTGGATACACAGTCGGTGTTGAAAGTGGTTTAAGAACTGAGGCTTCAACCTTTTTCCTGTCATTTTCATCTTTGGCCCAAAATATCTGCTCAGGGGTCAAATCTCTCTGAGGTGCGAAGATTGCAAGATAGTTCTCTTTTGAGTAATCTGGGGGTGCAAACTTAACTTTATTTTGAATACACTGAGGGCTTTTCATTTTCTCATACATTCTTTTCCTAGTCAACTCAGCTATCTCAAGAGTTTCCTCCGAGTCATGCACAACAGCAGGTTTATGATTGGTCATGACTATTTCAGTACCATTATAGAGGGCAGATTGAACTTGCTTTGCACGTGTGAGACATAAGGGGTTTTTGTAGCCTATTGCTACCTTTTTCTTTTCATCATAAAACGGTTTTGGTTTACATAACATGTGCACCGTTTGAACAGACTGATCTTGTTTGAATAATCTATCTTCAACCTTTTCTTTTAGCTTTTTGATGTCTAAAAACTCTTCAATGTATTTATCTTCTTTTTGTTTAAAATCCTTTTTCAAGGTTGTCACTTCTTCCTTCATTGACTTGTTATGGTCAACGGTAGAACGAAGTTGCATTTGTACAGTATGAAGTTCCGATTTTAAAGAAGTTTCCTTTCTATTTCGGTCAGAGATAATTATTCTCATTTGTTCATCAATCTTTTGTTCTCTTTCAGTTAATTCAAACTTTGTCCGTTTTTCATACACCCCGACCAGTTCCTTATATCTCGCAAGTTCAGAAGTCAATGTGTCATTAACTACTTTAACCTGCTTATTTGCTGACATACTTTGGACACCCTGTTCATGCATATCATCTATAATCGACATCAATGCATCATTTCGAACAGAAGATACATTACTTTGTACAACATGTTCTTCGTTGTCCTCCATATACTGATCATACAGAATAATATTGCTATCACTCGTATAGTCAGCATAAGAGTTAACAACGTAGTTGTGTTGCACATTGCTTTGCATCTCGTGTACTTGATGATACTCATCCACATTATCTGAATAGTAATCATGATCTTGTACCTCAGATGGAATATTCGAGTCATATGATGTCCCGACTTCATCGTAGATTGGATCTTCATACATATTAGACATCTTGATTTATTGTGAAATGATATCAAACTTGATCGATCAGTGATAAAGGAGACTTGTGTTAAAGAGATGTGGTTGAAGGTGATTAAGATTATTATTCCACGGGATTTTACAAATCTTAACTAAAACTGAGAAATCCAAGAATTTCACGGGATTTTACAAAGTAAGATAGACCGTAGAAAAAATAAAATCTTTTTGGATAAAAATGTGATATTTCTCAAGGAATATGACAATGTATGACATGTTTTTTCTCTTGATGAAATAACATACATATTGGTCGCTTGGAAGAACCTTCAATTTCACGTGTTTGAATCTACATATTTCGCTTCTGAAAAATCGTCATATTTCGCTATTGAATCAACCTTCCTCAGATTACGCTTGACAAATGTTATATTCCCTTGGATACATATTTTGCTTGGAATCAACCTGTCATATTTCGCTTGATTCAAACCTGCATATTCCGCTTCCTTTAAACCTGCATATTCCGCTTCCTTCAAACAGAAGGTTAACTTCGAGCAAAACACGTATTTTTCCAACAAAATCACCAAAAACACACCCTTTTTGACGTTGAACCTTGATTTTTCTTGCACAACTAGTTACCTTATGCCTAGATCTTGCTTAAAAACATAACACTAAACACATCTAAGCTTAAAATTCTGAGATTTGTTTTTTCAAGCATACTTTTGTGAAATTACATGTTACATAACCCGCACACAATAACCCTTGATAGATATTGTGAGGATTTAACCTTTCCGTTTCCAAATGTTTACCCAAATTCCACAAAATATGAGTGTGCCGGTGATGTTGTAGACTTTAGAACTTGGCTTGGTATATCTATTCGAGACCACAATAATGAGTATTATGGATTTAATTGGAGTAACTTGTTTAAATTGGTAAATCTTAGGATTACAACCAAATCGCCTATACATGTTGTTTATTAACTAACTACACCGGTTAGTTAACCTCCAGTTTAAACCCTTCCACTCTCATCTTTAGAGTGATGATCCACTAGAACAACCCGTAGAGCCAATCCTTTAGGAATTTACACCAATTATTTGTTTCGTTACACCCTTACACCTTAACCTACCCTGTTAGATTAAGTTTAATTTACAGTTGCTAGTTGCTTAAAGTGTAAAGTCTGTATTTCCCGAGTCTTGTGTCATTTTCTATCTTTGGTGCGGTTGGAAATTTGCACATTGCAAATGGGAATGTATACTAGTAGTCAAAGCTCATGTGATTTTACTACATTCACAATTAATGGTGAATCCGAAGAACGAAGAAATTACTGAAGGAATTATCCGAAATTATTATGATCGTGAAGATGGTGAAACTACACCGAGATTTGAAGTTTAGTTAGTAAAAAAAAGAGAGAGAAAGAAAGTTTGAAGATAATCGTTTCGCGAAAGAGCATTACCGAAGGAATTATACGAAGGATCGATTATTCGTTGATACATTGACAAAAATCAACGATGTAGAGTATTGTACAAAGTGGAAGATATCGCCACTTACCTTGTAGAGTATGTAAACTTTTGGGATGATTGGAGAGTTGACCGTTATGGGAACGCCAACTTAGGTTGTTGTTTTTGATCTATGATTAATACATTGTAAATAGTTGTGTCTCTATCATAATAACGGTCGGGAAAATAAGTGTCTAGCAACTTGTACTTTAAGCCTTAATCTATTTGTTTCTTGATTTTTATTTAACAACAATTTACTTCCCTCTCACCTAATGATTAACCTATGGTTTTATGCGAATGAGGAGCCATACGAACATGCATGTCTATTTCGGCATTCCGGCCATGTATGCATGTCTTGTACCTTGTTAGTTTACGACTTTTGGTGAAAGCTAGAAGGTTCCTACCCTATATCATTCTTCATCCTAACCGTTGGTTAAAATCGAATGGGGATGTGATCGAACAATCATGTCTATCTCGGCGTTCTGGGTGTGTATGTGTGCTTCAACTGCCTTGTTGGAGTGGTACTTCTGGTGAAAGATTGTAGAATGATCAAACCGTACACCTTTCGTAAGCCTTGTCCATATAAAAACGCCTATTTACCTTTTATAAACTAGTTACCTCCTTGGCTTAGTGGTGGAGATGTGTATCCATGCCAAGCTATATAGAATACCATCACGACCGAAACAATTGAGCGAATTATTTACAGTTACCACATAGGATTAGTTGAAGTGATTTAAGTGATTTCATCTTCCTATTTCGTGAGGTGTTTGGTTGTGTAACTGTAAATGAGATCAAATAAATGCTTTAACGGAAATGTCCTTAGGGATACATTTTTATAAACATACTAAAGGCTACTGAGGACAAGTAGGATTTCAAGTGGAGGGGAATTTGATGACATCAATAACTCTATTTTTATAGCATCATTCATCACATGTATTAGAACCATTATTGTATAGTTTGTATTGCAAAAGAATTGTTACTTAATAATTAGTAATTTGAAATTGCACTAATTATGGAGTATCATGAGAAATTAGCAAAAGGCGCATTCCTGGAGCTTAAATGAAGATATTTTTGACGATTACAATTCTGAAGAACCAATACTCCGGTAAATCCATCAGAAGATACGGCGTATCCATGCCTGCACTCACCAAAGACCACAAAGGAATAAAGCTCAATACGCCGTATCCAGAGAAGACCAATACGCCGTATTGGAAATATGGAATGAATATAATATTCTGGAAGATATCAAGCGTGGTCCCTACTCCAAGAAATCCCCAATACGCCGTATCTAATCCTTGGATACGCCGTATCGAACCGACTTCCAGACCTTATAAATAGAAAACTCAAAAATAAGTTTTAAGTGTGCTAAATCATATTCTCGATACCTAAACCATAAAAGTTGATTTTCAGAGGAGAAAAAGAGCAGAAGAGGTCGAGAAAAGCTATTAATTCCATAGGAGACAACGTGTAATTACAGTAATACCTTTTAGTAATCGTTCAATTGTTGGTATCATGTTTCGGTAACCTCGGCTTAGTTTTACCTTGGCTATATAATTGCTTTTGTATTTATTATGACGTTTTAAGGCTAATAACTTCAGGTATTAGCCATTATTATAAAGATTTGAATGTTTGGTATTTGTTTATCTTGATTTCTTGATTTATTGTTTAATGCTTGTTTATGTTTATCAATTTATACTTGTTACGCGCTTTTATATGCGACCTATCATTCAACTGGATCTAGTGATATGGACCAAGTAAATCTAGAGTCTAGGATTTCTCTCCATATAGTAATTTATACATTTAGAATCATAGGATCATAAATATTGTCCTTCTAAATCTGTATCTAGGATACGCTTCGGGCTTAACTAGTTAATTGTTAATCGTTTTACATGCTATTCGGTGATTAAAACTTAAATAAACGTAAAAGATTGAATTTTTTAGTTTTCGGATTGTATGACATGTTGTCACTAAAAAAATCATAAAATATTCATCGAAAGTCAAAACAATTTGAAGTTTTTATAGTAGATCAACGACTCAATAGGCTACAACTTTGTAGTTTACTACAAAAGCTAAAGAAGACCCTAGCTACGTCTTGACGGGGCCTGAAGCCGACAGAAATTTTCTGTCAGCTTTTATGTGCTATATGGTACATAGTTATATAAGGCTTACGCAATCAATTATATCGATGTATGTGACCCGATTCATTGGAAAAGGGAGCCTTATGTGAATATGTACATAGTTTAATTATTCGATAATTAGAATCTTCGTTTTATGATTGCATGTGTTACTTGTTAAGTGTTTAAATAAATGTTATGTGTATAGTGGTTTATATTTATTGTTTGTTTTATAAGTTGAGACATGAGTAAAAACAAAAGCGTTTTTCGAAAAAGAAAAATATAAACATAACTAATAATTATAAAATAAGATTTATTATAAAGTATAAACTATTAATTGCGAAGTCTTATGAGTCAATTGGGTGTGGTTATCTATAATGTTAGGACTCATACCTTAACTTTCCATGACGAGACTTGCAATTTAATAAGTTTATAATGTGTTTTCTAAATGAAAGAGTTCAATTTTATCAATGATGAAATTTGCAAAAGTACTATTTAGTTGCAAGGCATATCACTAAGGGTTCGAGGTATTATACTCTATAAATCCCTGATGTCTTGCAGTTAATTAGGAAACGCTAATGGTCTAGGGTTTGAATGATTTTTAATTATTCTTTAATCTTTTTCCGCCATAAAATTTTGAATTCTTTAGATTTGAAAGCACGGATTGAATCGTAAATTTTTTAAAGGTATCACTATTTATACATGAGATTTATAGAAAATAAGTGGCACCGTAATAAATAACTTAATTGAGTAAAGTTTTTTATTAAAACTTATAATACAAAGATGTATGCATGCTTCTTCGTACAAATTTGCCACGTCAAATATAAATACCCTTTTAAATAAATTGTTGCCATCCAATTTGTAAGAACACTTGCAATTGCTTTTTGCATCACGTGAGACGTATGTAGATTGCAACCCCAAGGTGATTATACACTTATCGTGGGATGTTGGTGTTACATAATCACAGTTCTTGAGTGGACGACTTAATCGGGGTAAGTTGGTGAGACCTTAAGCCCGAGGCATAGATGAGATGAAACATGCATACTAGTATATTAATGTAATAAAGTAAGTCCCATAATGTTATATGAATTTCACCAGTGGTAATTATTGATCGTCAATTACCTTTTGAATACACCATTGCTAGCAGATCAACTGATGTGATGGTGGTAGATCAAGTTGGATCCTAGACCTTAGAAGATTAATTGTTTATATTTAAAGATGGATAGTTAATTTTCTTCAAGGAGTATTATTGAAAATACTAAATTCTTGATCTTTTCTATGTTTTGTAGATTACATTACCTGCTCAAATCATAAACCATTCGGCTTTCATGTCAATGTTTGAAAGAGAAAAACTTTCTGGTACTAGTTTCAATGATTGGTTTCGTTCACTTAAGTTGGTCTTGAGAGTTGAAAAGAAACTGTTTGTCATTGAACATCCTATTCCCCCTGCTCCACTTGCCGATTCTATAGCTTAAGTACTTGTGCAGTGGAATGTGGTTTATGATGCTCATAATGAGATTACTTGTCTTATTCTTAGAAGTATGACTCTCGAACTACATAGACAGTTCAAAAAATCCTCACCTTATGAAATGCTTCAGAAGCTTAAATCCATGTTTGAGAAACAAGCTGGAGTGAAGCGGTTTGACCTAATCCAAACTTTCCATGCTTGCAAACAAGAGGAGGGAAAATCAGTTAGCTCATATGTACTTAAGATGAAGGGATATGTGGAGCAATTAGAACGTCTTGGTTATGTGCTCCCACAAGATCTTAATGTTAGTTTAATCATGAATGGCCTCACTAGTGACTTTGCTGGATTTGTAAGGAACTACAATATGCATAACATGGGGAAGAAAATTGGTGAATTACATGCTCTGCTTATTGAGTCTGAGAAAGGTTTACCTAAAAAGGCTGCTACACCACAAGTAATGGCGATTCAAGGTGGTAGAATCCAGAAAGTCAATAAGAAATCGCTTAATGCTAAAGGCAAGGGTAAAGAAAAAGGCAAGGAAAAGGATAAAAGTTATATCCCTAAGCCTAAAAACCCTAAACCTTCTGCTAAAGAGCACCCGACAAAGGATGACGCCTGCCACCACTGCAAGGAGGTAGGTCATTGGAAAAGGAATTGTCTTGTTTACCTTGCTGAGTATGAAGAAGAAGCAAGTTGGCACTGCCACTTCTTCAGGTATCTTCACTATAGAATTATTTTATTTCCCTAATAAATCCTAGGTGTATGACACTGGTTGTGGTACTTACATTTGTAACACAAAACAGGGTCTTAGAGGAGCAAGAAAGCTAAAACAAGGAGCTCTCTATTTGTACGTGGGCAATGGCGTTCATGCACTAGTGGAAGCTGTTGGAACTTATGACTTAGTTTTACCTAATGGCCTAGTGATTTGTTTAGACAATTGCCATTATGCACCTTCTATAACTAGAGGTGTTGTTTCAATTTCATCTTTGGTTGACAATGGTTTTATCCAATGTTTTACGGATTATGTAACTTGATGCGTAAAGTTTTATACACGTATAATGATATAATAAGTATAGAAAATTACCAAACTACCCTTGAGGACAAAGAAAGAAAGGAAAATTCTCACAATTATATATAATAATACGTATATTTATCGGTAAGTGATTACCGGGTCGTATTCCTCGAAGATTTATGAAATTGAGACCACGTTTGTTGTTTGGACAATGATTTGAATTGGTTCAAAGAAGATTTGTTTTCTAAAGTCCTAAAAGTGAGCAAATTAAATGACAATTAAACCTAACTTTAATTACGGGAAATTAAACTTTAACTAAAAACGCAAAACGAGAACCCTAAATGGTGATTAAAAACCCTAAATTTCCAAAATTAAACCTAAAATGAATTTTTCACTTTTAATAGACTCTAATTTACTAAAAAGTAAGTTTAAAGAAAACTAGAACAAAAACGGAGTTGAATTGAGCTTAAAAATACAAAAAAAAGGTGAATGGAAACGAATCCCGTTTTTAAAAATTGAAATTTTGCAATTTTAACCCTACGAAAGCCAAACTAATTTTCCTAGAAACTATATGATAAAAGAAAATTTTCTAAAAAAAATATATTTTTTGATTATTTTTCTATTTTTTATGAATTTTTAAAGTTTTTAATAAAAATAAATGTTTAAAAATACTAAACTAATTATAAAAATTCTGAAAAAAATTATAGAAAGTAGCTTGAACTAAGAGGAATCTAGCTACGAAATAAGCTAAAACAACTTATTGAACAAAAGGGCCTAACATGTGTATAAAAATTAAATAAGAAAAGATTCTAATGGATGAGCTATTGTAGCATGATGGTTACTATGTGTGTGGAGTCGGACGAGTGTGTGTGAGGCAAGGGGACACAGGTTCGAATCCTGCCTCTTGTTTTTTGTATTTATTTTTTTTTAATTTTTTTGAAAAAGTTTAAAAACAAAGTTGTAGAAAAACTGAAAACTAACACTTTCAATAAAAGCAATTATTTTTTAAACTTAAGAAATAGCTGGAAAATAGCTAAAAAGTTGACAGAAAACACTTAAACTAATTCTTTTTATGGTTTATGGTCTAATTTTAAAGTTTTATGTCATATATATCACTTGTGTATATTACGCCCTAGTGGTTGAGGTTTAGGTTTTTGGTTTAGGGTAGTCGTTAGGGGTTTGTGTTTTTTGGTTATAGATTTTAACGTTTATGTATATACCACTTGTGATTTTCTACCTAGGTTTATGGATTTAGGTTTTCTGCATCGGGTTTTGGGTTAGGGGTTTAGGTTTAGGTATAAGGATTAGTGGTTAGGGAGGAGGGTTGAAGGTTTTTGGCACAGGGTTTAGTGGTTAGAGGTTTAGGTTTTTGGTATATGGTTTAGTGGTTAGGGGTTTAGGGTTTTGGTATATGGTTTAGTGGTTAGGTGTTTAGGGTTTATGGTATAGGGTTTAGTGGTTAAGAGTTTAGGGTTGTTGAGGTTATAAAATTTAATGGGTTAGTGGTTTACGGTTTTTAGTATAGATTAAAGTTTATATATATATCACTTGTGTAATATACATAGTGATGGGGGTTTAGGGTCTAGGTATCGGTTTAGTGGTTATGGGTTTAGGGTTTTTGGTATATGGTTTAGTGGTTAGGGGTTTAGGATATTTGGTATAGATTTTAAAGTTTATGTATATATCACTTGTGATATTATACTAGTAATTAGGAGGTTAGGTTTTTGTATAGGGTTAATGGGGTTTAGAGTTAGGTTCTGGTTTAGATTTTTAAAAGTTTATGTTTATTTTGTAGCATCGAGAATTTTGAATTTTAAAAGCCTATTTTAGCTCTTTGACTTTTCCCGAGTCTGACTTTGACTTTCTGATTTTTGACGTTTTATTGTTAATAAAAGCAAATTACGCATGACCGGTAAAATTTTGGACGTATTTAAATAATAAATTATATTTATTATTACACACCGTGAGTACAAAGTTATTTTAACTTATTTGATTCGAAACGAAAAGGATATATATTAACTTCATAGTTGATTTGTCATAAACGAACCACTAATTTATGTTTCACGATTCGGACCCAGACAAGTAATTTGATGTTAAAAACGATATTCAGACAACTTTTCGTTTTCCCGAGACCTGGAAAACAATCAGAAAGGGCCTGGAAATGCCTCGCAGATTAGAAACGAGAAATAATTAAATTACTATTTAATTAACACTTTTTTGATTAAATAAAAAATATTTAATATATTAGTCATCATTTTATTTGAAAAACGTTTAATTGTAACGCGAATATTCGAGTTGAAATCCATTTTTATTTCGGACAAGGCGTAACCGGGTCACTAAATAAATAACAATATATATATACTTGAAACTAGGTCATACTCATTTATAACTTTAACCTAGCCCCCATCTTCATCTTCATCTTCTTCTCTCCCAGTCCCGGCGCCGCTCCGGCGATTTCCGGCCACCCGCCTCAGCCGTCGGCATTCATCTACATCATCACCACTACATCCACCCAACACCATCTCCAATATAATAAACACCATCCTCACCACCGATTCACCTCCATCATCACCCCACGAACCACCACCAACACCTATATGTCATCCTCATCACCATCAAATCCACCGTCCCATGACAGCCACCATCGTCACCACGTCTCCATCATCTCCATCCCCATCACCACGACTCAACCACCGCTGAAACACCACCGCCACCTTCATCTCCCTACCCAGCCACCACAAAGGTTGCGTGTGGTTTTTCATAGCACCAACCGGGTGCGTTGGGTTTCGGGTCAAACCAAAAGGGTGCGTTGGTTCCGTTTGCACCAGCAAGGGTGTTTGTTTTGGAGGTTTAGCAACTACAAAAGGGGAGTGTTTGTTTGGGTTTATGACACCAAGGGTGCGTGAGTTCATAAGCCAAAGGGTGCGGCTGGTTTATTTATAAAACGCAAAAAGGGTGCGTCGGGGTCGGGTCAGACCCGACAAGGGTTCGTTTGGTTTGTGGGTTCACAGCCCGCAAGGGTGGGTTTGGATGCGATATAGACCACCAGATCCGTTTGGTTCTCAAATTCGAGCAAGGGTGCGTTTTGGTTTGTACATGACAGCGAGAAGGGTGCGTTTGTTGTGGTCTCACAGCCAACAGTAGGTGCGTTTGGTTGGTTTGGCAGCACCAACGTGGTGCGTTTGGTTCTCGGGTCAGCCCCGAAAGGATGCACAGACCACTATGGCGCGTTTGGTTTTCGTGGTTTCATAATATAGGGCGCGTTTGATGTTGTTAAACATCACATGGGGTGCGTTTGGGGAGGGCTGCGAGAGCCAAAGAGGGTGTGTTTGGTTTGTTAGATAGCAATTAGGGTGCGTTTGGCTGCTGTCGAGCACCAAGAGGTGTGTTTGGTTTGGCTATAATGCCATTAGGGTGCGTTTGGCTGTTAAAAATAGCCATAGGGCGCGTTTGGTTCGCGGGGTAACACTCAAAAGGGGTGTTTGGTTGTGCAGTCAACAAAATAGGGTGCGTTTGGTATAGTGGCAGCAATAGGGCGCGTTTGGGTGAGCAGTTTCAAAAAGGGGTCCTTTTGGTTGAGGTAGAAAACAACGAGGGCGTGTTTGGTTTAGCGAATCAACGAGGAAACGACGAGGGTTTGTTTGGTTTATATATCAAAGCGACAAATAAAAAAAAATAACTTAAGGCTTAATAAATATTAAAACTGGATAAATATTATTTATTGGTGGTTTTAAGTGGTTAAATAAATATAATATTTATCAATTTGTTTAAATTAGATATAATAACATATATATACACTCTATCTAGAACACACAAGCATTTGAAACATTGAAGCGCGAATAATTGCAACATATATTGATTTAGGGAAACGTTTAGTTTTGCGAAAATGGAAAACGATTTACAAACGGAAAAGTCATGACGAAAATTTATATAATTTTCTATATTTACGATTTACTAAAACTTTATTAATTTAGAGAAACGATAAAAGAAATTAAGATATGTTTTAAGATATATTAAATGGTATTATACAATAACCTGGACAACGAGCGAAAACTATACTTTTACAATAAGGCGAAGTGTTTTAGACACGACCTGTTAACGAAATGAAACATAATTTATAAAATATTAAATTATATTTTATATAATGGTTATAAACGGTTACCAACTTCGGTTGTTTAACTTATAATAATAAGATACGTGTCAACTTTTATTCAAAGTCTTTTGTTAATTAAATTGGAGTCAAACTAATTTGGTTTAATTAACAACTCGCATGTATCATATAAGACCTGCAAGATATTATACTTTTCATTAATCTTTTGATTGATTGTCTTTGTTATATAATTCACGGTAGGAATTATATAAGGATTATTTTTCATAAGTAATATATAAAGAATATACATTACACACTTTGCGTATATTTTCAATTTATTTATTTAACCAACCACCAAACTATTACAACCTTAAATCTAAATCTTTTATCAACGTGTCGCGTTGACATAACAATTCATCGGGAAACCCAAATGAGTTATCCTAGGCTAGTGAGACTTAGCCGTTAAGACTAGTTGCAACTTCTTGGTCGAGCCGTTTCAGTTTCCGTTTCGTCTTGTACTCAATGTGTACATTCCCGCCAATCGTTCTTCATCATCGATGTGAGTTTATAGCCCCTCTTTCACTTGTTTTACATTTACTTTACAAATCTCGGGGGAGAATACATGCTCAATACAACTTGTTTACATATTCGTTTACAATATCTTTTACATACTATTCTACATACTTGGTTTACATACTTGATTTTGCAATTCATTACAAACACATTTACATGTGTTACAAATTGGTTTCCATCCTTGTCACTTACTCAGTTGCATACATGTTTACGAAATTGTTTACATATAATTTCGAATTTCAACTATTGATTTTAATCATACACTTTTTTACTTATGGATTTAATGTAATAAAAAGCTATTTACGGATACAATGGTTACCTTTACTTTGGACAAGTACTTTATGTGAGAATTTTCCCTTTTTACGTGGTTTGCCTAAGTTACTCTATTGCCATGAAGTCCCCCTATCATGAACCGTTAATTTCTTGACCGGAGGACCGGTTGAGGGAGCGCGAATGCTGTGAATAGATCTATTGGAAATGAATCCCCGTGGGTAGATAACAAAGCATACCATGTACACGGAGCATTACATTTTGAGGAAACTAGGTGCTGGCAATTGCACCTACCGGGGCACTAAATTTATAGCAACGTTATTACTTAGTTTCGGTGTCATTGAGCTTAGGATAAGTAAATCTTATCTTATGTGGTTACTGTATTTGTTATAGTGACCATACATTTGTGAAAATAAACGATTCAATGTCATACTACGTATTGAACATTATGATTCTGTACGCTTTTCTTCTATTGAGACGATAGCAATAAACACTAAACTCTTTTGGTTCTACATTTACTCTCACAATTTTTGGGCGATTATTATAAGGATTGAAATAATCATACATACTTTATAAATCTTTGGATTTCAACATTTACATTATACTTACAAAACTCTATGAACTCACCAACTTTAATGTTGACACTTTTAAAGCATGCTTTTTCTAGCGTTGAATTCGATGCTGTGGATTATTTGATGTGCTATTGGAGTCTTTAATTCAAGTTTTTATTGGTGATGCAATTAAGGGACAAGTAAAATATATTTTTTTGATTTCAGAAAATCAACGAGATTGTTTTACAAAACGACACATTTATAGAGGCTTGTTCTCTTGTATCTTGTGCTATTGTATTATGGATGTAAACGCTCCTGGCATTTTCGCTGGTAAATTTGTGGAGGGGTGTTACACTGGGTATCACGTATGTCTGCATATAAGCAGGTTAAAGTAGTTAATGACATTGACTTCTGAATTGCGGTGATATTAAGGAACTGGTCGGGATGTATGAAAAACAGACAAAGTTTGAATTAACAGAAAGAGAACAAAAGATTGATGAAACAAATGAGAACATAATTATCCTGAACCAAAATATTAGAAAAGGAAATTCTTTAAAATCGGCAACTTCATAACTGTATAAAAGCACTTAGTTTACGTTGACCATAACAAGTCAATGAAGGAAGATGTGACACGCTTGAAAACGGTTTATAAACAAAAGAAGAATATATAATTGAGAGTTTTTTAGACATCAAAAAGCTAAAAGATAAAGGTTGAAGATAGATGATTCAAACAGATCGTGCGTTCAAACGGTGTATGTTATGTAAACAAAACGTTTTATGATGAAAGAAAAAGGTAGCATGGATAACAAAAAACCCGTATGTCTCACACGTGCAAAGCAAAGTTCATTGCCCTCTATAATGGTACTAAATAGTATGGGCCAATCATAAACTGCTGTTGTGCATGACTCGGAGGAAACTCTTTAAGATATTGAGTTGAATAGGAAAAGGAATGTATGAGAAATATAATAGCCTTGTGGTATTCAAAATAAAGTTAAGTTTGCACCCCAGATACTCAATAAGAGAACTATTCTTGCACTTCGCAACCTCCAAAGAGATTTGACCTCTAGTAGCAGATATTTTGGGCACCAACAGATGAAATGAAGGAAAAAAGGTTGAAGCTCTCAGGTTTTTAAACCATTTCAACAACGACTGTGTATTCACCATACACCTGTACAAGCTTTTGTCCACGGTGTCTCCAAACAAAAAAGTCAAAGTGAAAATTATTTTATACACTCACACAATTTTTAACGGAATTCGTGACAAAACATGTAAAAGAGAATCAAACAAAAGGTCTCACAAGAGGGGAAAGAGGTTTTGATCAAACAAAAAAGATGTTACCTCACTGAAGTCATACCATTTTTCAAAACTCTTAAAAACACTTTGGAAAGGTTAAAAGGCTATCTTTAAAGAAGTTAAAGGAATAGAAGAAATTTTTTTGATTCCAAATCTTCAGCAGAGGTGGAAACGAATATGTGGATAAGCAATGTGCTGAAATTAAAAGAAAAATTCTATTGTAAATAAGAATCTAATTGCTTATTGTTTGTCGATCAATTGAGTTTGTGTTGAACAAGCACGTTGTCTTGTATCTTGAAGCTGAGATATCTAAATTACAAATGAGAATCAAAAGGATGTTATTGATGAAATGAATAAAGAGGTTTTTAACAAACTTGAGGTGGAAAATTTCCTGGAATTGCAATTGAAATTTCAACACCTTCAAGAAAACGTTCGAAATATAAATCACAAACTTTCAGGATGTTCCTGAATTTGATCATTTTTCAGAATTAAATTTCTAGAAACACAGCTTCAAGATAAGGACAACGCAATTAGAGACTTGAAAGCTTTAAGGTCTTAAATGACTGACTGAAGCTATTTTCTTGTCATTGTTCCGTCAAGTCTTTTTTTTAGTTTTTCGTGAAATTATTAATGTAAGATGTCAATGTCTTATTGAAACAAAACTGACAATGCGTTAGAGTAGAATTAGAAAAGGTCAAACAACATTACTAGGAATTGTATGACTCCATTAAGATTATGCATGTTCACACTAGAGAAAAGACATCTACTATATTAAATGAAATTGAGGAGTTTACAGGACTCAGTTGGAAAAGGGTGGTCTGTATGACTAGTGACTCTGTCAACAATGTTTCTTGCCGCTTGGCATGTATATGCATTTGATGTTAAACCCATCGTTATCCCCTTAAGAACAATAGAGTGCTCATTTAACTATTTCAACCATACTTAAGAAGAGTGTAGAAATGTTAGGGAGATTGTTAGGGGAAGACTAAGTTGTTAACATGGAATAATGAAATTAAACTATGCTTGTAATACACTAACCTATCTCAGAATTGCTAGAATATGTGATTGGCACTTGCCCAAAAGTTTCAATGAAGAGATAACAGGCTTCTCTACCCCGTAATAGAAAAAGCAAGTAACTTTTAATGATAAACTAGGAACTACATCTAGTAACCAACACTATAAAACGAAGTGCACTAGAAAGTTCACAGATAATTGTCTTGTGATTATTCTACGGGAGTGTAAACACTTCGACTAAGCAAGGATCAAAGCTAAGAAGCATACAAAGAAATATTGGATCATGACTGCTAGAGGTGAGAATAAGCAGAAAGTAGAAACCATCATAGGGCACAAATAAGTCAGTATGGAAAACAAAAGTGAATCGGTTGATTTAGCATTAGTCTAAGGTGTTGTTATTTAATTCGAATTTGAATCTGTGTGCAAAACGTGTAAAAATGTTTACTCATGTAAATCACAAATGTATGTTGTTAATATTTGAATTCTGTGAATTTACCCCATGTTTAAATTGTCTTAATAAAGGGAAGGCCGATTTGGAAACCATAAGGCAAACTATCTGATAACAGTCGTTATGAGACAAGGACCAAGCAAATTATGGTAAACAAAAGCAAACTGTTGATAACAGTTTGAACAAGACAGGGGTTTGTAAAGCAAAGACATCACATTTGTAATGTTGGTTATAATGAGACACAGAAAGAATTTTCTTCGGTGATATATAGTTATGCTCATAATCTTAAGAAATGTTATATTTATCTGCTAATAATAGGACCAAAAATTGGGATCGAAATTCAAACTCTCCAATTGACAGTTTTTAATGTATGGAGGTATAACGATTTTTGGTATTGGATAGTTTGTTCAAAACATCTGGGGGGGGAAAAAAAAAAAAAAAACAAAAAAAAAAAAAAAAAAAAAAAACAAAAAAAAAAAAAAAAAAAAAAAAAAAAAAAAACAAAAAAAAAACAAAAAAGTAAAAAACAAAAAAAAAAAAAAAAAAAAAAAAAAAACAGGAGAAAAAAAAAAAAAAAAAAACAAAAAAAAAAAAAAAAAAAAACAAAAAAAAAAAAAAAAACAAACAAAAACAAAAAAAAAAAAAAAAAAAAAAAAAAAATGAGAATAAGAAGAAAGTAGAAAACCACCCTAGGACAAATAAGTCAGTATGGACAAAAGTGAATCGGGTTGATTCTAGCATTAGCTCTAAGCGTGTTGTAATTAATTCGAATTTTGAATCTGTGTGCAAAACGTGTAACAAATGTTTAAACTCTGAAAATCACAAAATGTGTGTTGTTAATATTTTGAATTCTGTGAATTCTACCCCCACTGTTAAAATTGTCTTAAATAAAGGGAAGCAGATTTGGAAACCAAAAGGCAAACTGTCTGATAACAGTTTGAACAAGACCAAGCGGGTTTGGAAAGCAACAGACATACTATTTGCTAATGTTGGTTATCAATGGAGACCCACAGGAAAGAAATTTGCCTTAGGTGAACTGTGCCCTCTCACTAAGCTTTCTGGGAAATGTTCTATTATATCTGCTAACTAACAGGACCCTAACAAAAATTGGGGATCCGAAATTCCAAACTCTCCAAATTCGACTGTTTTCAAATGTAGGTGGTACAGATCATCCTTTGGTATCTGGACTCAGTCTGTTCAAAACATATGACGGGGAATCGTTCAAAGCTCAAGAACTTTGTGGAAAAGTTCATCGGGACATTCAGATTCGGGAATGATCATGTTGGTGCCATTATGGGTTATGGAGATTACATGATTGGTGACAGTGTAATTTCCAGAGTATACTATGTGGAAGGACTTGGTCACAATCTATTCTCTGTAGGGCAATTTTGTGATTCTGATCTTGAAGTGGCCTTTAGAAAACATTCGTGCTTTGTTCATAATATGGATGGTGTGGACTTACTGAAAGGGTGTCGCAGCACAAATTTGTACACAATATATGTTAATGAAATGTTGAGGTCTTCTCCAATATGTTTATTGTCAAAAGCCTCCAAGAGCAAATCATGGTTGTGGCATCGTCGTTTAAAATCATAGCTGTGGCATCGGTGTTTAAAAACCATTTTTATTCGGCACAATTAATGATCAGCTCGAAAAAGATCTGGTTAGAGGTCTACCAAGATTTAAAGTTTGAAAAAGATCATCTTTCTCAGCTTGTCACCTTGGCAAAGCAAGAAAGTTCACCCACAAAACCAAAATCTGAAAACACAAATATGGAAGTTTTTCATACCCTTCACATGGATCTATGTGGTCCAATAAGAGTCCAAAGTATTAATGGGAAGAAATACATTTTAGTCATCGTGGATAACTATTCAAGATTCATATGGGTAAAGTTTTTGAGATCAAATGATGAAACTCCAGAGTTTGTCATTAACTTTCTTAAGAAAATACAGGTTGGTCTCAACAAAATAGTCAGATACATCCGAACAGATAATGGAACAGAATTGTCAACCAAGTTATGTCTAAAATAATATAAAGGTGGTGGAATATTTCTTCAAAAGTCTGTTCCTGAGAACTCCTCAATCAAACGGCGTTGTCGAAAGACGAATTCGTACACTTGTGGAAGTAGCCGTTACAATGTGTATTTCTCAAAAGTCACTGATGTTTCTTATGGGCAGAAGTTGTAGTACTTGCTTGTTACACCTAGAACTGAATCCCTTAATTCATATCGTCTCACAACAAACCCCTTATGAGATTGTACATGTACAAGCAAGCCGATCTTACATTTCCTACGAGTATTTGGTGATCTGTGTTATCCTACAAATGATAGCGAAGATGTAGAAAATTCAAGCTAAAGCTGGAATTAGATTTTCGTGGGTATACTCCTAGCAGATGGGCCTATAGAATCTACAAAAGAGACGGTTCGATTAATGGAAACAATTCACGTCACATTCGATGAGATGCATCAGACAATGGCTCCTGTACGCATGAGTTCAGGACCCGAGCCTATCATTATGACCCCTGGACAACTCAAATCAGGGCTCGCTCCAACCGATAAAGCCGGCTGGAAATGTTTTTCAACCAATGTTTGATGAATACTTTGAACAATCTCGAGTCAATGAACCAGTACCTTCTGCTACTGCAGTTAACGCTCAAGTTGTTCCACCTGGTACATCTTTGTCTACAACAATTGCTCAAGACGCACCGTCTACAAGTGCTTCATCGTCAACATCAGATATGCATCATCCAGTCCGACATCAAGGTATTGCAGAAGAACCCACTCTCAAAGAATCCCCAATTACTCACGATGCTCTACATCCTTTATTTAACCCTGTTACTAGAGAACCTGGTTCGGCCACAGTCATCATTGGGAATGTTAATTCAGTCAAACCCAACAAGTTACTCCAACCTACCTAATCATCTCAGAAGATGGACCAAGATCACCCTCTTTGATAACATTATTGGGCAATCCCTCTCGTCTTGTATTACCAGAAAAACATTTGGCATCGATTGCTTTGTGGTGTTATTTCCATACTGAATGTTCCAAAGTCGAAACCAAGAACTTCACAAATGCCAGTGATAGAAGACTGCTGGTTTCAAGCCATGCAAGATGAAATTCACGAATTTAATCGACTGTGAAAGTCTGGGAATTAGTACCTCGCCCCCAATCTTAGTTATGGTTATCGCTCTCAAGTGGATACTACAAAGTGAAGCTTGATGAATATGGTGATGTACTGAAAAACCAAAGCTCGGTTAGTTGCAAAGGGATATCGTCAGGAGGAAGGTATTGATTTTGAAGAATCGTTTGCTCCAGTTGCAAGGTAACGGGCCCACCATCAGAATATTCTTTGCCAATGCGCGAACCAAGAATATGATCATTACACAGATGGATGTCAAAACTGCTTTTATAGAATAGTGATCTTCAAAGAAGAAGTCTTGTCAGTCAGCCTGAGATTTGAGACTAGGATAATCTACTCATGTTTATCGCTGACAGGAAGGCTCTTTATGGGCTAAATGCAGGCACCAAGGCGTGGAATGGAACACTATCCAAAGTTACTGCTTGTGCCTCTAATTTCTTAAAGGGTGATGTGAATCCAACGTTTATTCACACGCTAATCAGGAAAACATCATTTACTTGTTTAAATATACGTAGATGACATCATTTTTTGCACTCAAAAGATTCATAAAGCGTTTCACATATTTTCCAAGATATGAGTCAAAATTTCATATTGCCAATGATGGGTCAATGTTGTTTTTCTTAGACTACAAAGTTTCTCAAGGTCCTAGAGGATCTTTATAACCAAGCAAAACTATGCTCTCGGAAACCTTAAAGAAAATATGGAATAGAAATTCTCTTGACCCATGTCGAACACCAATTAATGGATCGATTGAAATGGACGAGGGAGGATCCCAAGGGGATCCAGTTGACCAAATTCGATTTAGAGGATATGGTTTGGTCCATAATGTACTTACAGCCAGTAGACCAGACTTGTATTCGCTGTATGCATGTGTGCTAGATATCAGGCTAAGCCTACCAAAATCACTTTGAAGCTATCAAAGTGTCTTTTCGGTAACTTGAAAGGAACCATACATGGGTCTTTGGTATCGAAAGACAACGCATGTCACTAACTGCTTATGCAGTGCAGAATCATGCGGGATGTCAAGATCAGAAGAAGTACGTCGGGAAAAGTGCTCAGTTTCTTGGCAGATAGATTGGTTTGTTTGGTCATTAAAGAAGCAAAGACGCATTGCAATATCTACACAAAGGCTGAATTTCTTGCCTATGTCTGGATGTGTGCTCAAATCCTTTGATTGCGATCACAGTCAAAGACTACGGATTTGACTTAATAAATACCTTTCTCGTAATGTGATAACTAAAAGTGCATTGCTCTTTGTGTAATAATGTCCAGGCACTCTCGATAAAGCACATCGACATAAGTCACCATTTCATCCGTGTGCAGTGGAAAATAAAGTGGTTGGAACTCTACTTCGTGGAAACGAACTATCAACTTGCTGGGACATTCTCACAAAAAGCATTACCAAGAGAACGGTTCAAATTTCTTCTTCCACGCCTAGGCATGAAGAGTTTGACCCCTGAAACTCTCAGACGCCTTCAAGAAGGAGAAGATGAGTAAACGAAGTGCCTTCATGTATCCTTGGTACATATGTTATAAAAAAAGCTTAGTAAATATTTTAAGTTATTTGGAATTACTAAATGGTTTGCAATTACTTCAGATTGCAACCCGGTTCGCTGTCGGGGCATGGAATTACTTAAAATCTTATTGCATTATGGGTAATGCGCGAGTAAATTTTACATCTCAATCAATGATGCAAGATCTTTTCAATAGAAAACGGGTCGTTGTTTGAGGGGGAGTGAATTTGAGAGTTTGAAATTTACCTTCATCCACTGGTTTCAATTTGAAGTGATTGGGAGGAATCTTCATGGTGTTTAGGAGTGTTGAATATTTTGGTCAGTAATGGAACCAACCTAAGCATGAAAATAAAAGAAGGAAAATAGAAACCAAGGGATTGAATCTGCCAATTTTCTCAAAAGTTATAGTATATAAGGAAGGCGGCGGTGTTGAACATTGGTCAAAAACTTTCAAATCTGGTCAACTTAAAACACACACACGCCGTATGCAACTCGTCGCCAAGAAACTTTTTCCAAATCTTTGATTTTCCAGTGTGTTTCTTGCCAAGGTAATCATCAAATCTTGTTCTATGATGTTGATGTTAACTATAGATTAAAGGATCGAATTTTAACACATTAAACTGAGCAGAAAGTTAGATTCAAATGCTAGGGTTTGAAATTTTTAATTATTGTTGTGAAACTGATTGAATGAGGGGAAAGGTGCGGAATAGGAATGTGATCACTATGATATATTGGTTTAACCATTTGACAAACATCTGTGTGCCCTATGCTTAATCTTGCATTTGTTTTGATCAAAATGTGTATTCAGTGTTTGAAATGTTAACTTTGTTGCTGGGATTAGTAGATTAGGTATATTAAAAGTTGTTTAAATGCCTGGTTTCGTTCCCCAAACTCCTATGAATGGTATAGGTTATTTCGTTATGGCAGTTTGCGTTTGATAATCATGGCGAGTTGATTAAAATTTTAGGTGGCGGGTTGATTTTAATACTATTTTATTAGTTCAGGGAAATGGGCTAAACTGTTGCTGTTATTCGAGGCGTATCATGTCAATGTCAACCTTCCTCTCTAACATCGTTTCTCTGTCATGCTTGTTTCCTTTGTTAATTACTCTTATGCAGAATACGACGGCAGAGCAAAATGTTCCCGCTCAAGCACCAATAAGAACAGATGAGCAGATTGTACCTCGCTCTCAATGGTTACAAATCGGGAAAAGCAATCTTCTTTTCGATGCTCAAAAGATATAGAAGAACCCCATCTTTCAGATGTCTGTGGACATCTTGCGTAACACCAACTTTTTTAGAGCGTTCTTTGCCTCTGCTAGTGTTCCTTCCATCTACATTCAGTAGTTTTGGAACTCTATGAAGTATGACGAGAAGACTGGGGTTTATTGCTGTCAGTTGGATGAATAGTGGTTTATTCTAGTGTGATCTTCTTAGAAAGGCCTTGATATAACATCCTGTCGGACCCAGCTCACCCATTTTGAGTTACTTCCGATGGTGACACGGTGATTGATTTTGTAAATCAGTTGTGGGTACCTTGAAACTGTATGAATTTGTCTCCCAAATATACGTTGTGTTTATGTATATTAGCCATGGAGAGCAATTTTAACACTGATTAACCAGTGCTTAACCGGAAAGACATCTGGTATTGACAAACCAAGACACCTAGTGCTACAAATGTTGTGGGGCATTGTTCACTCAAACTAATGTTTGATAATGAAGAACTGTGTTATGGAAAAAAAAAAAAAAAAATTTTTCCAGGCATTCTTCTCACACAAGGCAAGGTCTAAGCCAGTCTGACAAGACCCTAGAAGAAGCAGTTCCTTTATCCTCATTCTTACGGGCGGTTCTAAGATGATAATCTACTATTTCAGGGATAGCACCAGTGATGTACTAAACGAACTTAGTCTCCTTGTCATTTCCAGGAGCATGACTTTCTTGCTAGGTTCATCTCAGTTTATTCTTCGAAAGGTGAAAAGATGAAGTTGGTTTGGAATGGCGATTCCAAAATAATTGACTTACTCAAGCCATTTCACCAATCTTCGTATATCCAACGTATCTGGAAATGGTTTGCTAAGAATACCAAAGAAAAACCACAGGATAGAGCAAGCAAAGCAACAGGAACCTGCAACAAAGCGATGCTCCACCCAAGGATAGCCACAACTTACTAATCCTGTCAAACCAACCAAGCCACCTTCATCCATAAACACAATTTCATTTAGTTGCTTCGACAAAGAAACCTTCTAAGCGTAAGGCTCTACATAAAGTTAGAAATGAAAGCCTTCTTTCCCAACTTGTTGATGATGACATGATGAAGCTCACAAGAAACCTGTTCCTCAGGAGAAGGTGATGATCCTGCTCTCGAACTGGCCAAGAAGTTGAGTTTGGATGCGCATCAAGAAAAAGGAGAAGGTGAAGGTGCTGAGTTCTGACATGACGAGAACTTAAGGCTTAGATTGGATCCTTCCTTTCTGCCACTAGGTCAGGCAACTGTTAGAGGAAGTAGCGATCAGGGATCCAGTATCTGAAACAACTCCCAAACTACCTGAAGTAGTAGGAAAGGGTAAGGCTATTGTGACCGAAGAACAAGTAGCTCATTCCCTGGTCGATCTGTCAAAGAAGAAAAGTACTACGGATCGGTTTATCCTTGTTAGGCCTTATGATCATCAAGCACTCATGATTCGAACCCACTGGACCCTCATATCAACCTGAAGATGATTTACTTCGAGAAAGTGGTCCATGAATATTTCATTAACAAAACTGGATTCAGAACGTAACAGAAAGTGGAACTGGAAGCCGTGATCCTAAAGGTGACAAAGAACAAGGTGAAGTAGCTTCGTCCACAGTGACATCAGGAGTAGGGATATCTGTTCATACAGAAGACCAGGCTGGATCAGACCCTGGAAAAACACATGAGGCTCTGGCTGGACCAGACCCTGAGCCCATGCAAGAAGACCAGACTGGATCAGACTCTGGAAACCGTAACATGTTCTGTCTCATGCTGGGACCAAACCCTGAGCACATAGTATGAAGAATCTACTACAGCCTTACCCAAACGGTTCATGAAAAACCTGAAACTCATAATGTTACGAACTGTATCGAGGATAATCCAGAAAGTCATTCTGGTTCTATGTCATCATGAAAAATCTAGAAAGACACTGATAACGTTTTGGGGTATCAATTTTCTTTATGACAAACCAATCCGAAGATGATCAGGGAGGAAATCTAAGTTGTAAATGGTCTTTGATTCCACCATACCTTGACCCAAGTCATCAAACGTCATGTTCAACTCTCCATTGATCGCTCCCCGTTATTGATTTCTTTCTCCTATAACGTTCCTTCACAGGTCACAACTCCAACTCTCCCAGAGATCACTCCATTCATCGCCCTTCAGCTAAGAGTGGCAAAATTAGAGCAAGATATGTCTGAAGTAAAGAAGACTGATTACTCTGCTGCTATTTTGGCTTCTATTAAAACCCAAGTTCCTATAGTTGTTGATAAGTATCTAGGAACAAAACTTGATGATTCTCTCCTTAGGGTTCTTAAACGACACACTGCATATTTAATTAAGAAATACTCTGTGCTGCCTGGCTCCAGAGTCTATCAAGAATCAAGAAATCTAAAAAGTGTCTGAAAGAGATTATCGAATCAAAGGGGAACAAGGTGAATCAAGAAGAGATAGAGAATAAGAAACAAAGAGTCAACGGTATACCATCCAGTTCAACTGATAAAGTTACAATTGAAAGGGAATTGATCTTAAGAATGGATCTTTCAAAACACTATGAATAAGAACTGGACTGCAATAGAAAATCTGCAACTACCATCTGATACCGTGCTCTTATGGATAAAGCGTTATTAGCAGATGAAGATGGATGGATTAAGGAGGTTAAAGTACAGGGTTAAAAGACCACAAAAGAAATCATGATAGTGATGATGATGAAGACGGATGCTGGTGATAAAGGCCTTGCTGCTAGATTAAACCAGGGTAAGTCAACAAAAAGGAGAAGACACGATTCAGGTGCTTCTGGGTCAGCTCAACCTCCTCTTAAAAGATGATGAGCAAAGTTCGAAGAAACCACAGGATTCTGATGACTCTGCGTTCCAAACAACATCAAAACTTTACCTCGGACTGGCTGCAAATCACTAACAACAAGAGATGCTGTTATTACTCTTCGATGCACAGATCTGACACGAATATGGTCATTTGAACATCCTCTGATGACGTTTCAAAAACAAGACTATATAGGGCATGTTCAGAGCTGGAGGATCTGATAACGCTCAATATTCCCAAGGTAACGGCTGCTTCATGTTTAAAAACGATCTAAAGATCAAAGACCAGCTACGCCTGAACCAGAATGGACCATTCCCCCGAATGATTTCCCTGAACTAGAGAACAACTGGGCAAATGCATACGCCACAACGTATCAAGTTCCCGCGAAGAACAAGCTTCAAAGGCGAGTTATGATATAGGTTCCTTATCCAATGGGTCCTGCAGACGACAGGAAAGAAGAAGCTCTGCCCAATGCTGATTTGGAAAGTCCAGCTTTCAACCTTGTTAAAGCATTCTCAAGAACAACGTTCTTTATTCAATTTCAGATGGATTGAATGGCCATAAGTTCTGACGAATAAGGTTGATTTGGTTAAATCTTATGAGGTGTCAATCAAATTCTGCGTAATATATATGAACCGCTGCCCTTAGGAGGACCATCAGGTCAGGTAACCATTCAACCTTAATTCTTCTTTAATAAGGATCTGGAATACATTCTGAATGTGACAATGAACAAAAACTTGCCTTATCCATATCACCCTCAAAGCCGCCTGTTACCTAGACTTTATACTAGGAAGAATTAGTTCCGTTTTGTGTGTTTTGAAATGATCGCGGTTATGACATCAGTCAGCTTATTGGTATCAACACTGGTGTTCAGTAGAACAGCAATTTTTTAACATCAACCCATAAACACAGTGAGCCACTCAGATGTGAAGCAGTCAAATCCCAGATGCGATTCTCAGTGTGATCCGTGTCAAGACTTTCAAAAAATACGGATACAACTACTTGAGAGAAATAATTCTTCGCCAAGCTGACTACAAAGAGTACAAGATCTCAGAAAAGGATTTTAAAAACCTTCATATAAATGATTTTGAAGATATGTATCTACTCGATATTCAAGACAAACTCAACCATCTGTCTAAATCGCACAAGATCCATCTACACACAGCAGTCAACATGTGGATCAGAAACCTGGTCATCAGGAATCGTGTGGGAGACTTGCAGCTCAGAATTGAGAGCTATCAAACAAAGCTCAACCTCGAACGTCCTAATTGGGATGCAACTGACTATTCCTTCAAAGAAGATTATACGATTGTCCTAAAGCCAAGAGCCGTTATGCTACAGACGACGATAATGATCAGAGAAAGTTGATTGAGATGAATGAGATACACAAGTTTAGTGATGGAACGTTGACAACGAGTCATGGAAAAGCTAGATCACATGGTTAAAAACTTTCATTTGTTCGAGTAAATAAGGGCATGGAGACTAGGAAATGGTCAGAGGATGACAAGAGGAGGAGCAAAGACTTCATCACAGCGATCGAGAAAAGACTACAGATCAGGAGGATCTTTCGAAGTCTGGAAAGCTTTGTTGGAGGAAGAATAAGAGATATTGACTACAGGCTGATCAACAGAACAACGTGACGACATCGTCGTTACAATACACCAAAATGGTCAATACTTTCTTATTTGGAATTAATATATCTTGTACATTAGTAAGAGTGAATCTTTTATGATTCAACTGTAGTATAATTTATATCCCTTAAAAACATTGAGGGGGGGAGTAGTTATATGTTTCTTACACGTCTTCGGGAATTATGGGCCACACTTTTCTCCCAAGTTTTATAACACTATTTAAATCATTGTTATCCAAATGTCAAGGGTTTAAAATTTTTTTGATAAGGGAGAAAATGTGATTAAAATATATGTATAATATAATCGTGATTATTAGGACTCACTGTATATACTACCGGCCCAAACGTACTAAACAATTTCGAATACCGAAGCACATTTTGAGGGGGAGCGTTTCTGAAAAAAAATCCAAAAAATGAAATCGAAGGTACTAACGCTTGATATTTATATCATAAGTACCTTAATTGAAATTTTCAATTGGTTTTATGGAAAGGAGAACTGTACCAAAAGACCGACCATGCATTTTACTTTATTGGAGTTATAAGGTTGGTCAGGTTAGGTACAATTCCCAATGATCCAGCCAAAACCGGAGGGATCTACCCAGTTACAATCCACTAGTTAGTGTAGAAGTCCTTAGGTATGACATATAAAAGGAGTAAAAGTGAGAATAAGGGAAAAGTGCCGACTGAGATGGAGCTAAGTTCTAGAATAAACCCAACAAGGTTCTTAGTCATGAAGTCTCGTATGCACTTGAAGGGGTTGAAGATTTAAAACGAATTGTAAGAGAAATGTGTAAGAAAGAAGGCCCTCACATTACACTTTAGGCAGGAAACGTTTAGGTCAATACATTTGCTGCCAGAATCACTAAGATTGATATGCTGACATTGAAGATCGACATCATGTTAGACACAGTGCATGCAATGCACAAACCCTACCTGGCCACTCAGAAATCTCTCAAAAGATTTCGGTTTCATTTCTCATGGTGATTAACACGTTTATCTATTGACTTTCTCACTACGAGTTGTTGATTATTGAAAAGGTGGCTGTATGCTCCAGCCTACCGAGATTACTAGAACCAAATCGCCACTATTGAGTATAGAGCCAAGAGATCGTCAATTAATATCGTTATGAACATATCAATTCTTTTGTCTTACCACCAAACTGTGGAAACATTGACTTCCTTAAGAGGTCTTACAACATGTTTCCTGGTGTTATGGCCAGCAGAACATCCGAGTGAAACGAAGATTTTCACAATGAAGATGGAAATCCTGCTAGAGCCTACATCAAACAAGCTCTTGGTAGGTGACTTGTGCGATTCTACAAGAATTAAACTTGTGTCAACTGGAAAGCAACGATGGTGCGATTCTACGTGAATCAAACTTGTTCCGGGGAATGAATTGTTCGGTTATTGAACATGTGACAATACAATCAAAACTCTCAAAAGTGTACAAAAAGTTGTATTTCTAAATCTAAGAATGAAGTTTCTAATCAATTTCTCTGTATTGTTAAAATTAACTGTTTTCATTAAGATTCATTTATAGATGGAGATGAACTGGTGTTTCAGTAACAGAAATGTCATGTCATCACATAATCTAAGAAGAACCTACACCTGGTCTTATGAAGTTAGAAAGATCTCATGAGGTGTCTAAGCTTTCGCAAACTTCTGATTTCATTAATTTCTTCCACTAGTGCACAAAATGGCGATACATTACAGATGATGTAGTTTATGTTTGGCGATGATCTCAAGAATGCTCAAGATCACAGTCAAATGACAATTCAATGATAAATCAAAAAAATCTTTGCACAAAGTACAAGTATTAAAAGAAGAATCATATCTTCTACGAGCTAAAGACTGAAGTGATTAAGTTTAGTAATTTCTGGGGTGACCTCCCTTAGGGGGAGATTGTTAGATATTAGAAAAAGACTCGGTCACCCCGTGTATTTTACTGTTTATTATAAGTCGTAGTTTAATATTTAATAGTATGATTTTCGGTATTAAGCCGGGTACTAATACCCGGTATATTGTAAGAACTATATAAGCCTCTTCCAACTTTGGAAGAGGTGAGCTAGTCATTATTCATTTTCATTTTAACACACTTGTTTCTCTCTCTAGAAAACCTCTCATGTGTTTCTCTCTCTAGAAACTAGCCAAGTCCAAGAATCGACCCCGTATTATGATATATGATATACCACACCTATCCCATCAGGACTTTACCCACTTACTATTTGACGGTATTTTATAATGGTAGTCCACTTTTCAAATCTTTATCAATTAATCAAGAACATACTTGTTGAAACATTACGGGTCACCTGCCGGTCCAACTAAGCTCTTTTCATTTAAAGACAAAGACATAATGGTTATTTGGTGATTCACTATTGGTCCAGTAAGATACAACACGATATGGTAGCATCCCAGTTATCTAGCTCGCTTGTTCAGTGCGATAACTAGACCCAGTCCTTAATGATAGGTCCGCAAAATCAAAACACATAAACAAGTATACAATGTGATAAACATAATTAAACTTTCATGATAAATTAAGAAAATCAATTTAAAACCAACCAAACATTAAATCTCATTAAGATGGGAATATAGCCCATAACAATTGTAATTATATACAAGCGTGAACAAATAACCAAGTAAACTAAAGGATTTATATGCTTTTACCGAACGTAGGTTCCGATGTTAACACTTTACTTCTATAACATGAAACACGGAATCAAAAAACTAATGAGGAGAGAGAGAGAGTCGCATGCTGTAGAGAGAGAAAAGAGAGATGAGAAAGAAAGAAATTATGATTAATGAGAATTAGCGAATTTTCTAAAAAAAGAAAAAATCTATATATAAGGTTTGATATTTATAAATATCTAAATTATATATATTAACCGCTACACATTTAATGTAACGCGCGGATATTTTAAACTAGGACCCTGGCTCTGGTTTTGCTGTGGGATTAAACCCAAAACATATTATCAATACTTAGATAAATCTATCGAGCCCGATTTCCCGATATAATCTTATTACAACATTAACTAATTAAAGACCGAAGCTTCCCACCCCATCGTAGAGTGACCGAGACTTCTTTACGGAACTCAATAAATTGAGGTCTAAACAATCTCCCCCGAAGTGAGTCTTGAACACGGGACGAACTTCCTTATATTGACGTGCACTAAAATTTAGGCAAACAGTCTCCCAGCGCGATGATTCAATTGAGTGACAACTCCTTCAGTGAGATCAGTGAGATAGCTTTTGACGTTTTAAGCTCGAGTGTTCTTGGTCTTTGTATTCGTTATTTGGTTGTAAACATGTCCTTCATTCTTTTCGATCTTACTAATGAGGCCTTTGACAAATTGTCTTTATTCGTCTTATTGCCATCTTGCGATCTTGTGAATCTTTGACCAACATTCTTCATAACCTTTTGCATTATCTTGAATAGCTTTAAAATCCGAAGATAGCGAAGTCTATAGTCTTTAAATCATGAGCTTTCTAGAATTGTATGTCTTCGTAGGATTGACATGTTGAAATGGATTGAGGTTCCCGTTTACCACACGGTTTGACCTGCATGGTTACTTTAGTTGATAAACGAGAACATTGATTGTAAAAATCAAATCGCCGTGTCACTCCGTTAAAGAGTTTATTGTAACAAATCGAGAGTGTCATGTTTTTTATCAAAATTCATCAACCGACATCATTTTACTGGACCAAATCGATATCCATTGTGTCAACAAGTTTGATCATATATAATCTCGCAAGTCACCTACCGCAGTGCTTTTTTGTAATGATACACTGGAGAGATTTCCATTCGTCAATTGAATACTTTAAAGGTATCACTCCCTGAATGTTCTGGCAAAATAGTCACAATGATATGCGTTATGACTCTTGACAACGCAATGTTGACCCTTAGTGATGTTCAACAAGTGATTTGAAATTGGAATGTGTCCTAACAGGATATTTTGATTGATCTCTTAGCACTAGACTCGATTAATGATGCAATTAGTTTTTCAGTACTCTGAGGCTGGAGCAAATTGCCACCATATTCAATATCACACAATCTCGGAATGAGTATGTCAATAGATAACGTGTGAATTCTCCGTTACAAATGAGACAAGTTTCCTGTTGAGTAGAAACCCTAATGGATGGGAAGGGTTGTGGCATTGCATCACATGGGTCATGATGTCGTTTCAATACCAAGCAATTGAACATCTTGTGATTCTGACACTATGTATTGACGCTCGTTTTCTAGTCTCTTACGTTGTGTGGAGGGCTTCTTTCTTTAGACCCTTTATTCCATACATTTCTTTTTTCATTCTTCAACCGACTAACAATATGCTTCCCAAGATAGTCATTACTAACACCTGTTTGTGAATGTTCCAGGTGTTAAACTCAATCCTTAGTCGCATTCATCTATAATTCATTCATCCAAGACATACTAATGACTCGCTATTATTCTAACCTTTGGATTATCCTTAGGTATATCCTCCGGTTGTCTGGGATGGATCATATGGATTGAATCCTAACCTAACCAACCTTATGACTTCAGAATCGTCGTGAAATTAAGATGTGTTTGGTTAAAAGATCGAACCATAAAACACTTTTCTTCAGCAGCATGAGTCACGAATAGATCATAATTTAAATAATTTTCTCCTCTTATTTTAAATAATAGAACACTTTAGTTTTTGAATACTTTTGTGATTAAAAATATGACTTGAAAAATCTATGGGAGAAAATATAGTCACATGAATGGTTTGGAACATTTTGATAATGTTTTGAAAACCGTACCGAGAATTGTCGTTGTTTATGTCTCCCAAGAACATTAAAACTTGTTTTTCGAAAAACTCCCCCTCAAAAATAGACCAATTGAGAAAGTTGATTTGTCTTTTTGAAAACATATGTTATGGTTGGACGTGTTGAACACACAATTATGAAAGATTATGGAAATTCGGTCATCGAGTAAATATTCATGAAAAAATTGTGTTCACTTTTTTGAAAAAACAGATGTTAGAAGGACTTCTCTCTAACTGTTAAGAGTTAAGCCGCACCGTGAAACTTACACTTTCCTTTTTCCTTTGAGCTAAAAACATTGAATGTCTTGTAAGAACAAGCTCAATGACCGAGAAACTTTTAATTTTCTCGTTGTGAGAGATTACGTTATAAACCTCTTTATTTGAAGTCTGGTGTTATGTACTGAGATTTGCACATAACTCAATTAGAAAATTAGAAATGACATGTTTTGAAACATTTGGCAAACTCTCGCTTGAAAAAAAAAGAAAAATAAAACTTTCATTTACACACCCGTGTCAATGATAATCGACATTTCTAAGCACTAAAGTAAAATGTTCTCGATTCCAAGAGACATGTCGATGAAGTGATTCCTTTTTGTAAATTTTCTGTTTTCTGATTTGTATTTTTCATTCTTGAGTTTTGATATTTTTTGTATTTTGCTTTTCAAAAATATGTACATGGTGATTGTTTAATTATAGATATCAAGTCAGTCTCATATGTCAGAACCACCAGATCAGCTGGCGTCAAACATCTCAATAACCATCTTCTGACAATATACTTAAACCGATCCCAATGAATGGCTTTTCAGTAACATTCAGTCTAATTTGTATTCCATGTTTTGACAAATATAATTCAATTATTCTCATATTCAACCTTTTCTTTATGAAAGTGATACCGAGTATGGATGTTGCTTTGTCCGTGAGTGTTGTAACGGGGTTGCATGAGATTGTCTATGGCTGACTGTAAGAAGTCGCAAATACAACGGTATTTTGTTGTAGGTTTAAGCCATAAACTCATGGAATGTTGTGTCCTCATCCAGCTATACTTGAGCACAATCCTGTCAGATAACGCCACATTACTCGCCTCTGTCTGAAGACAATGCACGTGTCAGGTTCTTGTTTCTTTGAACATCAGCTTAAAGTTTATCACCAAGGAACTGTATCCCCTCAAGAAGTGCTTTTCCGAGTATCATAGGCATCCCGCATTATCAGCGTCTGAAAAATGCAGTTAGTCAAATCCAGTAATCCTTTGGATACCAGTAGTCCCATTTTAATGTACCGCTTAGTGTATTTAAAGATTCTTTTAACCTCCTTGAGGTGCTTTTTGTGTTGGTCGTATGCTGATAACGTGCACAATAGCATACTGCTTGCACTAAGTCCTGTCTATTACATGACAAGTACATGAGTGAACCCGATTTTACTACCATAATCATATTAGTTCTACGGGTTCTCCACGTCACATCTACCAACAAGTCAATGGGTTTTTGTAGCCAATGTTGTACCAATGGAGTGACCAATTGTCCATATTATGCTTATTTCAGAATTTCAAAAGCGTACTTAGGCTTGAATATGATAAATACCTTATGGGGACTGTGGATCTGAAGCCTAAAAAGATTTCATCCGCCCCAATTAAGTGAGACATTTCAATCTACTGTGCAATAATTTTTCAAATCATTTTGATTATAAAGGATTTGTCGATCCATAAAATATGTCAATCAACGTAATTTACACAAGTAGCAATATCCTCCCTCGTATTTTTATCTTGAATAAAGTTGGTCAATTGTACCTTTAGTAAAGCTTTGGACATCAGGACGGTTATAGTTTCATCGTACCAAGCTGCATGTAGCTTGCATAATCATACAACACTTTCCTGAGTAGTAAACTTTTTCTGGATGATCTTGATCAACGAACCCTCATGTGGACTGAGCAACATAAACCTCCTCCTTCAGTGACCCATTAAGACAAGCCAGTTTTCACCAGTCCATACTAGATAGATGGGAAAAAACTTGTGTGCTAGCGTGGCTCAACAAAAATCGCGAACTGCTCAAACGCGCCAACTAGCAAATGATATCATCCCAAATAAATACCCTCTCCAGAGCCATACCTTTAGCAACAATTTCGTAGCTTTGTTGCGAATTACAGTCTGATCTTCATCTTCTTTTCTTCCATAGACCTCTTTAGCTTTAATATGCATCTTCCAAATGGTTGATCGACTAGGTTCGCCAACTTTTAGTCCTGTCGAACTGATGAAGTGTTCACCTCAATTGCTTCGATCCATGCATAATCATCCATTGCCTCCTTAATTGTTCTTCGTTTCAACACTAACTCACCGTGAGCCGCGAACCAACACATTCAGGATCTGTGGCAATACTTCGTCTTGTTGAACTGGCAATAGGTTAAATTCCACGAAACATTCTTTCTAATGGAGTGATCCTGGTCCCACAGTAATCAAGACTTTTGGTGTTAAATGACTGCACATCGTTACTTATCAATTGTATTTGTCGTTGAAGGAAGACTCACCAATTTCTTGTACCCGTGTACAACAAAGGATTGATAATTCATCTCTTGAAATGAAGCAGATTCTGGTGCTTGACATTGTTGTTTTCTCAGCGAGACCGTGTGTTGGAATCTGTAAGTAATCTTCAAGTAAAGGACTGCAGAGAAATTCCTAATCCCTTGATGTACGAATCTGTCTTCTCTGGGACTTAGTAACCACATTTTGTCTGGGGGCAACGGGTCAGAGTTGTCATATCTTACGCCATTTGTCCTTGAGGAAGCGGGGGGGGGGGAAAAAAGGCCTGAAGAGACATTTTCAACAGACACTCTTTCGTTGTGGTCGAGGTTTGAAACAGTTGTGATCAGCATCATTTCTTTGATTCATCAAACTTTGATATGAATGGACTCAACTATCAAGCTGTGTCTCTTGTTGTAAAGCACTTATATCCGCTTCGACTTAGTAGAATATCCCCACCAAGACACATGTATCCCCTAATTTCTTTCATCTTATCCAATTAGTATCCCCATCCTCTAGTTATGTAGCTAAGTGCAACCAAAGGAGTGAAGATGTTTTATTGAAGGTTTCCTGTCATTGATGATGTTATATGCCTACTTTCCATGAGTGATATGATGATTGATCGGTCGAGTATAGCATGCGGTTTGCAACTTCTTCAGCCCAAAATTATAATGGAAGCATTAGAAGCATACGAGGCCTTGTTACGAGCAGCTCTCCACAGAAGTACCGATATTCGACTTTCGACAACGCCGTTCTGTTCAGTTTTCCAAGGAAGTATCATGTTTGATGTTCAATGCTTCTCGTTTTTAAAACCGGCATGGAGTGTCTTGTTCAAGAATTCCCGTGCCCTCTGTCCGTACGAAACATAATTAACTTGAGCTTGAAGATTGCGCTGATCATCGAGAGAAAGCCTTTAAGAACTTTTTCTGGTAGTTGTCATCCTTGGATCGTATAAAAAGAGTCCCAGTGTATCGTTGAATAGTCATCAACAATCACCAGAATATACTTCTTCCCATTTATGCTTGCAACTCGCATTGGACCACACAAGTCCATGTGAAGCAAATTTAGCCTTCCTTTGGAACTAGGAACTTGCTTCTCTGTCTTAGAATGGAACTTTCTTTTGCTTAACATCATATTCACAAGATGACCAAAGTTGATTCGTTGACATATTTCACCTTGGTAACTGCCTGTCCCAACTCTTTCTTTGAGAGTAAGGTGATGTAATTCAGAAGTCAGATGAGAAAGCCATTCGAACTTCGATGCCATAACCATGCTTGAGTTGGTGAAGCTTTAGCCATGAAACAGATTGGAGTTGATGAAGTTGTTTCTTGAAGAGATATTGTGTAGAGATCAGATCCACGACTACCAGTTAGTAAATCGTTTCCCTGAAGATCTCTCACAAAACAAGTAGATTTCCTGAAAGCAACCTCCAAATCAGCATCACAGAATTGACCAACCGAGAAAAGATTGTGATTGAGGCCTTCGACGTAATAAACCCGTTTGATCGTGACATTCCCTTGAATCAGATCTCCATAACCAAGAATTGGAGCAAACTGATCATTTCCAAAACGAACAGTACCCAGAAATTTCTCCACAAAATTACACAACAGCTTGAGATTGCCCGTCATGTGCTTTGTGCATCCAGAGTCAACAATGAATAGGATGAGTTGTACAATCTGCAAGAGAATTAGAGGACGATGGAATATTGGACAAATTGGATCCTATGAAGTTTGATATCTTCAAAACATTAGTAATCCTAGAGACAATGTCTATAGTGGGACTAATATTTGATGATACATCATCTTTCCTGATTTTAGGCATCCATATCTTTTTGGTCCTAAGAGGCTTTTGTGTCCATGTATAACCTGATGGACATCTCTTAGCTATCCACCATTTCCATTCCTGATTTGTATTCTCATACAACTTCTTATAGTAACTCTTGGATTTCTGAATAGTGGTATCTGATGCAACTGTTTTCTTATGGGGTGTTGCAACAGATTTGTTCGCTTTTCTCTTGGGTTTACTAGCACTAATAGGCACTACATGAGGCTTCTTAGTTCTAGCATTCACGTCTTTCAAGTATCGAGAAACACAAGCATCATGATTAGAATTAAACACACATGTTCCACATTCTGCACAAACAGCATTTGCATTCGAAGTTCTGGAGTTTGAACTGTCATTACACGCAGTTACAGACTTTGTTTTCTTAGAAATACTAGAAGTCCTATGATGGTCTTCTACCTCCTTCTTTGTAAACTTCACTTGACTAATGTTTGGCACGACCTTATCTTTCACTTGATAGCACTTAAGCTGTGGTCTGCTAACACTAGTAGTGTGAATTACTCCTGAAGATTGAGACATGTGAGGATTAGTATTCCTAGAAGCATGAGGCAACTGTGGTGTTCTAGTTTGTGTTGTAGTGGAGGCAATTCTAAACATTCCTGGTTTAAGCACATTTGTGTTTCGAACCGCTTGGTTTCTATTCCTTGGCAAATTCTGTTGAGTGACTGGTTTAAACAAACCATCCGACGCATTAGTTTTATTAACCGACTTATTCGTTTGAAAACTTCTCATTTCAGGAGAATTTGAAAAAGGAGTCGGTTTTCCTAAAACTGATGGTTTTGGAATCCGTTGAGCATTTGGTTGTCGAGCAACAGATGGTTTATCAAACTGAGTTTCCACAGACTTTCCTTTTGTTACCAGAATGAGTTTCTTTAACTCATTTATCACCATGTTCTTGTCTTGCATTTGAGCTTTCAAATCTTGTATTTCATGATATTGTTCACGTTCTTTTCGAAATACATTTGAAGCATTTTCTTTGCAAACTGGGTTGTTTTTCATCTGTTCTTTACAATGTTGTAAAGAAAGTTCAAGAGAAATCGAGTGTTTTTCAAGTTTAGAAAAACTTTTTAACAAATTATTATGAACTTCTTTGTTAACAGATTCAGTTCGTTTCGAAAGCTTTAGTGCAAGACATTCACATTCTTTGACTTTATGAAGATACATGCATTGTAATTCAGTATTAGCATTTAAATGAGACATAGAATGCAAATATGAACATGTAACATCTTTAGACACACACTCTTCGAGAAGTAGGATCATATTGTTTGAAAAAAATATAAAAAAAACCAGCCTTTTCTGAATGTCAAGTTCGTCAAGCTCCTTTTCAAGGGAATTAAACGTACTCCAAAACGTCAATTCATTTCTCTTTTTGTTTCATGGACTAAAACAATGACTGTCTCAGTATTGTTTTGTCTGAAAGGAGGCATTATAAAGGATTTTGATTCAAAACTTTCAATACTCTTGGCAGTTGGGTTTGGAAATGCACTAATAGTATGATTAGACCAAGTTTGTTGACAAATTGTTCTAAAAATGATTGAAGTTGTTTGTCATTTCGTTTATTAGAGTAGGTCTACTTTCTACCTCATGGATTTAGACAATGGGTAGAAAGCCAGGTTTTTAGCAATGTTTGGCTTTGTTCCTTACAAACGTTATTCTCCACATTGTCTTTCTAACTTCTTTAGCGTGTTCAACTGATCAAGATAGGTTTTGGTGGTGGTTTGAAAGTTTCATAAAGACTGTTTTGATATGTGGTAATTATATAGGTTTCTCTGTGTCCTTTATCCAATTTTGATCTACTCTTCTTTTCAAGAGTCATGTCTCATCCCATCGGGCAAAATCTGTTTGCAGATCAGAAGTATCATAGGGGTCTCATACAACGAGGTTATCAGATTGAGCTTTTTGAGGTACTATGGAATTAGCAAAGGGTGGATCTACCATTATTACTGTGCGCATTTGGTTGCTACATGTAAAATGGTCTGAATTGACTGATTGAGTTTATAAAGAATTTCAGTTAAAACTTTATTTGTTTTGTCCATTTCATCATCGTTGTCAATGTCTTTCCTTCCTTAACCTTTAAATCCGAAATTACCTTACTTTTCTCTTTGAGTTGACCTTCAAATTGTGACCTAGTTAACAGACTCTTTTTGGCTAGCTCATCGTGTTTCTGATTGACAACTGAAATTTCATAGGTTTTAGTTTTTAAACCCTCTTGTATGTCAATGTCTTTACGAGCTAATAGTCCTAGAGTTTCATTTAACTTTGTTTGAAGTATTTTATAATCACTCGTTAGGTCATTAAGGGCCGTGTACTTCTCAAGCTCAGTCTGTTTGGTCTGAAGTGCAATCAGAGAACTATCCCGACTGCTAGTAGCCTCCCCCAGAGCCCTACTAGACTCATCAAGGTTAGTTTTGCACTCCTTCAGTTCTTGAGTCAATGATGCGTTTGCTTTCTTTAATTGCTTTAAAATCGTTTTGTTTTCCTCAGTATCAAGAGTTAAATTTGCAATTAAATTAGCAAGCGCAGCACGCTCATCAACACATGCAGTCGCATTTTGATCAACCTGATTATCATTAGTACATATATTTGATGAATCAGGAATGACATTGCTATCATCCTTCTCCAAAACATATGTGTTGTTAATGGATTCAGGTTGCTCAGAATGTCGTCTCACATTGGCAAACACATCATTTTCATCATGGTTTTGTACCTGTTCCAATGGCTGACTTGTAGAACTGGATTCTTCAGGTGAGACCTCCTGAATCTTTGCCATGTAGCTGTAATGTGCTTCCAATTCTTGTTCATCAATCTCTTCATCCGTGTCTTCTAGCCAATCAGCTTGCTCAGCTTGAAGTGGAACACCTTGTTCAGCTTGTTTGCACATCATCATCTTCTCCTTGTGATACGCGTAGTCTTTAACCCGCTTTGGCTTCCTGCATTCCCTGGCATAGTGTCCAAATCCCTTGCAGTTAAAGCACTGTATCCCATTTTGTTGCACTACCGGACTGCCTACTGTTTCCCTAGCCCCAGCAACTGTCATCGTCCTTTGATTCCCAAACTGCCCTGACTGATTGTCGTTGTTATACCTTGGTGTGGTATCTTCAGTCTTGTTCCTGGAGTTTGAAGAAGTTCGAAGGTTGTTGTTGGTAGGTTTGTACAGCTTCTTAAAATACTTAGCAAGGAGTGCCAAGTTCTTTTGCATATCCTTATCCCTCTGAGCTTGTTCTGGATCACTGTCTTCATCAGAAACGGACTCAGATTGAGGAGTAACTGGTTTGGCGATCTCTTTGCCTTTTTGTCTGGTAGTTGCACTTGATCGTGTGGAAGAAGATTGCTTGTATGATGGTGCATACGATCGTTGAGGTTTTGGTGCCTGATAGTAGTTATCTGAATCTGGTTGAGCAGCCGCAAGAAGTGCTAATGGATTTGCACTTCTAGCTAATCTTTCAGAACGGATATCATTAACTTCATTTTGAAACTGCTTCAGACAGAACGTCCAAACAGCTTGTGAGTAGGAGACCGTTAGTCCTATTTCCTGACTCTCTGCTTGACAACCGTCACACATCTGACCATATATCTGGTTTGAAGGTTGTTAAGAAATTGACCATCCCTTAGGATTGGTGAAACTTGCAAGTTGTTCCTTTCAACTCATTCATCAGTTTGTAAAACCGGGAGTAAAAAGACTCCTGATTCTCCATCTCTATAAGAAACTTCCAAATTCCCAGAATAGATGGTCCTTTACATCATGTTACTTTTCAACGATTCCCTGTGTTGTAGCCTTTCAATGGCTGTCCACATCTCTTTGCTGTGGTTGCAATGCCACAACAGTTGAGTAAATTTCCTCCCAAAATACCAGTTAGAATCAAGAAAATAGCTTACTTTTCAGCTTGAAAGTAAAGTTTGTTCTCATGCTGTCATGTGTGTATTGTCTCTACTTCGTCATGGGCCGCTACTGGAGAATGTCTCATTGCTGCTGTCAACTGCTGCAATGATACGTTCTGTAAGGCCATATATGGACCGTCAAAATGCACTACCTTAGATTTTCACCATTCCGATTTAGTGGCAAGGATCGTGTAAGAACGCGAATGCCACTGAGAAATCTTCCTGTCCGAAGCATCGTGACGCTCTTTTGAACCAGCTGCCATTATATTGTTATGCATTTGGCTATCTGTTGAGGATGTGTTAACTGGAGTAGACATGATGAATGAATAGTTATAAATTATGAAGTGTGAAAGATTTTGTTGGATCTTAAGTGGATATGATGTGATTGAAGTTGTAGTTGTGTAAGCAATTCACGTTCACGGGATTTTACACGTCTATGATTAAAACCGATAAATGAATTAACGGGATTTTACAAAATCAATAGAAAACCGTGAGTGATTTGATTCGGAATCAGCGGCGAAAAATTCCAAAAAAACTGAAAAGTGTCAATAAATCATAGAAAACGATGTTTTTGGGCTTCGAAAAATCCTTAACCAGCTAAAGGGTGGTTACAGCGTGATCCGTCACGTTTTTCTCTTCGATTTGAGAGGTCACGGGCCTTAAACGGAGTTACGGATCAAAAGTTATGGCTGTTTTACTGAAACCCTTTTCGTCACACAAATTTTCTAAAAATTTCGTTCGGTCCAAAAAAAATTTGCTCGTTCGATCCTCTCGTTCGATCCGCTCGTTCGATCGCTCGTTCGATCGCTCGTTCGATCCGCTCGTTCGATCGCTCGTTCGATCACGCTCGTTCGATCACGCTCGTTCGATCACGCTCGTTCGATCACGCTCGTTCGATCACGCTCGTTCGATCACGCTCGTTCGATCACGCTCGTTCGATCACGCTCGTTCGATCACGCTCGTTCGATCACGTTCGTTCGGCTTGTTCGAGTTTTTCCGCTCGTTCGATCCTTGCGATTTGTCGCTCGTTCGATCACGCTTTTTCACTCGTTCGATCCAAGCGATTTTCCACTCGTTCGATCGTTACAACTTTTTCCGCTCGTTCGGTTGTTCTAGTTTTCACCCGAGTATCACCCAATGAAGCCGAGAGATTTTCCAACAACAAACTAAGCCACGAAAAAATGTTTATGCCGAGTGATGAAGCAACCCAACTGCCGAATCCAATAGGCTTACAACAACAAAAAAACCACGCTATCCACCCGAGGCGATTGATACCAATTGTAGGTTCCCGATTAATACTTTCACTTCATAACCCGAACACGAAACAAGAAACTAGAGAGAGAGAAATTCGAAAGAGATGAGAGACAAGAGAGAGAGTTGAGAGAGAAAAGAGAGAAAAAGATTTTTAGATTTAGAAAAATTAGATATTTTCTAAAAGAAAATATCTATATATATATTTAGATATTTAGAAAATATCTAAATATATATATACCCCT
>BQNB010008817.1:0-63520 GCA_026074375.1 Tanacetum coccineum
CCGTTGATTCGGGTACATGTATCCTTTATGAAATGTTTAACTAGAGTTAAAATCAAGTTTGTTTACTTAACTAGTTAACTAGTATATAAGTATCTATTATAATAATTAGTAATGAAGGTGATTGTTTAGTTTATTCAAGTACATGTTTCTTTTTAGACATGTGTATGCAGACTTATATTAATCACACTTTTTTTATCTTTTAATCATAAAAGTTGACTGTTAGCAGCTTCTTCCTTCATTTTACTAAGATGAAGCTTTCTTCCTGTTGGAAACCGTCACTATCTAAGAATACTATAGTTGATCTTGGTAGTTAGAGGTCAGAGGGATTTTTAGTTATAGGCATCTTTGTAATTCTACATGTTAGCGCATATGACACTTCGATATTATATTTCATTAGAAAATAAATTAATTATTTCAAAATACCACAAATCACTGGTTGTTCTTGTTAATATTTTTCGCCGTAACCTTTTCTGAGTTTGGCAAAATGTTTATTGTTTGGTCTTGAATCCTGATGTTTGCCCATTTTCTGAACTATCTCAGGAGCAACCTCCTTCCTATTCACGGAATACCAATATGTTGGTGTTTTCATGGTTGCTTTTGCGGTTTTAATCTTTGTGTTCCTCGGATCTGTTAAGGGATTTAGTACCAGCACTCAGCAATGCACATACGACACTACCAAACAATGCAAACCTGCACTCTTCACTGCTGTCTTCAGCACCATATCATTTATTCTCGGCGCCGTAACCTCTGTTATATCCGGTTTTCTTGGAATGAAAATTGCCACATATGCAAATGCCAGAACTACCCTTGAGGCAAGAAAAGGTGTTGGAAAAGCGTTTATTGTTGCATTCCGTTCGGGAGCTGTGATGGGATTCCTTCTAGCTGCAAATGGTCTTCTTGTTTTGTATATTACTATTAATCTTTTCAAAATTTACTATGGTGATGACTGGGAAGGGCTATTTGAAGCTATAACTGGTTACGGACTTGGCGGTTCCTCAATGGCTCTTTTTGGTAGAGTTGGTGGTGGTATATATACAAAAGCTGCTGATGTTGGAGCTGATCTTGTTGGCAAGGTCGAGAGGAACATTCCTGAAGATGATCCCAGAAATCCAGCGGTAAATAATTTTCTTATACATAACTTTTTGTTAGGGTGAGGGTGTATCTTTCTGAAAAAATTAAAAAGATGTATTAAATTCTTGTTATAACGAGTTTTTAGAATGTTCGTAAATAAACGTTCTAACATTTCTTGCAGGTGATTGCTGATAACGTTGGTGACAATGTTGGTGATATTGCTGGTATGGGATCTGATCTTTTTGGCTCATACGCAGAGTCATCATGTGCTGCTCTTGTGGTTGCTTCCATTTCCTCATTTGGAAACACTCATGATTTCACTGCAATGATGTACCCTCTCCTCATCAGCTCAGTGGGCATCCTTGTTTGTTTGCTCACCACCTTGGTTGCCACTGACTTTTTTGAAGTCAAAACTGTCAAGGAAATCGAGCCTGCTTTGAAAAACCAACTTATTATTTCCACTTTTTTGATGACGCTTGGTATAGCACTTATTAGTTGGATTGCCCTTCCTTACTCCTTCACCATCTTCAATTTTGGAGTCCAGAAAGAAGTTAAGAACTGGTAAGCTACATGTTTAACTTTCTAATAATCTCAAATGGGTGGGTGTGTTTTGAAAGTCATAATGTGATAATTAGATAAACAGAAGCATGATCTTGCTATTCGAACACAAACAAAAACTGATTGACATAACACTGGTCACATGTTCATATCCAAAATTCAAATCCAAACACCCCCTTAACATTGACGCCACGCCTTTTAATTTGTAAATTTACTTAATTGTGCACACTTGAGCATTATTTGAATGAAAAGGGTATTCCAAGCATCATATTTACATTCATAAACTCTTCGTGTTGCATTTTCGCAGGGAATTGTTCTTATGCGTTAGCGTTGGTTTGTGGGCTGGCCTTATAATTGGATTCGTAACAGAGTACTATACTAGCAATGCCTATAGGTACAAGTTTATTATGTTTCAACTTATTAACTCCTTTATACATTTGATCTGTATTTAATTGGTTGGGCTAACTCCACTGTATCTTTTAGCCCCGTGCAAGACGTTGCTGATTCGTGCCGAACTGGAGCTGCTACTAATGTCATTTTTGGTCTTGCTTTGGGATATAAATCAGTTATCATCCCAATATTTGCAATAGCAATCAGTATCTTTGTTAGTTTTAGTTTTGCTGCAATGTATGGTGTTGCTGTAGCCGCTCTTGGAATGCTGAGCACCATAGCTACTGGATTGGCCATTGATGCATATGGCCCCATTAGTGACAATGCTGGTGGGATAGCTGAAATGGCTGGGATGAGCCACCGCATTCGTGAAAGAACTGATGCCCTTGATGCTGCCGGAAACACCACTGCAGCCATTGGAAAGGTACACCGGTGAATCTGCAAAACTTTTCTACCTATATCTTAATTTTGCCACTTCACCCATTACAAATAAAACATAATTGGAATCTACACATTTATAAGTAAGGTTTATTTTTTCCAACATAATGAGTTATGTTCTACATTTCTTCAGGGTTTTGCTATAGGATCTGCAGCCCTTGTATCCCTGGCTCTATTTGGTGCATTTGTGAGCAGGGCTGAAATTACGACTGTAGATGTCTTGACCCCCAAAGTATTCATTGGTTTACTCGTTGGTGCAATGCTTCCTTACTGGTTCTCAGCAATGACAATGAAGAGTGTGGGAAGTGCAGCTCTTAAGATGGTTGAGGAAGTGCGTAGGCAATTCAACACCATTCCTGGCCTAATGGAAGGAACAGCTAAACCAGACTATGCCACCTGTGTGAAGATCTCCACTGATGCTTCTATTAAAGAGATGATCCCTCCTGGTGCTCTTGTGATGCTTACTCCCCTAATTGTTGGCATTTTCTTTGGTGTTGAAACCCTATCGGGCGTTCTCGCTGGATCTCTCGTCTCGGGTGTACAGGTACTGCCATAATGTTTTATCCATTTTGTCTCTCTTAGCATGCATATAAAAGGGTATGGATATAAAAGGGATATTCAAGAAGGTTGCTTTTGCAGTGAATACAGTATGCAACACTTTAACTATCACTAAACTGATTATTCTTTGCTTTATATAATGCAGATTGCTATTTCTGCATCAAACACTGGTGGTGCTTGGGACAATGCTAAGAAATATATCGAGGTATAGTGAACATCATTTTATTCTTAGAGGTGGCAAAAAGCCAATTGGATAAACGGGTCAAAACATGTTGGGTCAGGTCGACGTGCCAATATCCACTTTTTAAACAGTGTTTTTAAAAGCTACTAATATGTTATATATGATGACAAAAAAAACTCATGTTTCAATAATACGGATCTAAAAGGTTGTTTGACTGAAATCGACCGGTTTACAAGCACATGGGTTAAAATTGCTTCCTACTATTGTTATCCATCATATCAATGTGCGTTGGTGCTTTTTTCTTGTTTTTTTCGGTTGTCTCTTTGGACACAAGATATGTTTCTTATCCATTGTGTGGTACATAACTTTTCAACTTTAGGCCGGTGCTTCAGAGCATGCAAGGACACTTGGTCCAAAAGGGTCAGACCCCCACAAGGCAGCTGTGATCGGCGACACTGTTGGAGACCCTCTAAAGGACACCTCTGGGCCTTCTCTTAACATCCTCATCAAGCTCATGGCTGTAGAATCGCTCGTGTTTGCTCCATTTTTTGCCACCCATGGAGGCCTTCTTTTCAAGATTTTCTAGATTCGTCACAACTTTCATTAGAGCCATTTAGCGTAATGATGACGATATTGATGATGATGAATGATATGGTAGTGATACTGATGATGATAAGTGGTCATTTTAAGGTAGAGTTTACCTTAGCAGCTCTTGACTTTTGGTAATCTTGTTCATTATTTAAGTCTGAACAGTTTAATCAATATATGCGATGAGGAGCTTTTTTATTGTTGCGTTTAGCATGAGTTTTCGACTAGAAAGGTTTCTTTGATGTATTGATTCATTTTTGCGTATCAACAAAATATGATTATGATGCAATATGGCCTTTGTTGCATAGACCAGAATGCATATTCTTGAATAATCTCGGGTGTGTGAAAACTCAAGATTAATGACGTAATGGAAAAGTAATTTGTGAACGGATCATGTATTTTATTGCGTTTGTTGCATCTACCTTTCTCTGAAGTGATTTAGCATACTTTCGTCCTTTTAGATTTTTCTAAGTATGCAGGACTATAAGCAAAGTGTTGTTTTGATCTTTGAATTCTTAGACGCGCCAAAAAGTTTGAATGCTTGATCTCTGGGAACACATACATGATTCAGATCACAATAGCATAGTTTGGTTCAAGTGAATTCATGTTATTTATGCGAACCAAAAAAATATTGAAAACAAATATCGGTAGGCAGGACAAAGTGTTACTGTGATTGAACTTCATACGCAACAAAGAATGTATGCCATCTGTAGTGATGACTCGAATTTGAATGCATTAACGACTTTGTCAACAATTTACAATATCTTTTAGGATAATGATTTTGTTATCCGTTATATTGTTAATACTGACAGTATAATGATCGAGCTTACTGAAAACTATAGTCTGTTGATATGTTAAATTGAGTTTACACCAAACGTTTATGATAAAAGTGTATGATGATACGTTGATTCACGGGTCCAAATGACGAGCCTTGATCGCCGAACACGTGGACCAATTTATCTGGATATGACTCAAGAATGTATACGGGACTTTCTCCCTGTAATACACTCCGACTAACAAGTCAGATACGAAAATACTACACAATGTAATAGAATACAAATTGAGTAGAACTTTAATTGTGTTAATATAACTCGCAGGGTACCCGCGCTAATCAGTGCGCGGAACCAGGAAATTTGGTTGTGGGGGGCAAAAAAATTTTTTTTGATAATACAAACAAAATACGCCAAAACTAACTAGGATCGAAATGTTAAATTGTATTGTACTTAGAGATTAATGATTTATAAGCTTTATGATGATTTATACGATTTAGAGTGGTTTGAAATGTTGGGTTTTGATTGTGTAAAATGGGGGGCCAATTTGAGTTTTGGGCGGGGGGCACTTTAAATAAAATATGGTGATATTGACAAAAATTACACTAGATTACATCTCGTTAGTCTGCCATGGGGGGGCACCGCCCCCCCATACCTGGGCATGCATTCGCCCCTAGCGCGCAAACGCGTCGGCAGGTACCCTATATCATAATTTTTTGGCATCATAAGCGATATTTTTTTATTTCATATTTTTTTTGTGATAACGACTCTTTAGCGTAACGAAAATTTTGTGAGAATAATTTTTCGCAATCCCCATTTTCATATTAATTTTTTGGACTTCAATGGTAATGTAGTTTAATTATTTGTTAACATGTTTCTAGTAAATTACTAGTGGAGATGATATGAATGTACAACAATTCAATTTAAAGTTTTATTAACGACGTGCTTTATTAGCTTGTAGAATGAGTGTTTTACACTTCTGGTGGAGTATTGGTCATATAGAACCATCTCCTTTCTCTGATTCAAATTTTTGGGAAAGATGGTATTTTTGAAGACATATGTTAGGCGTTCTTTTTCTTGGTATATTGCTGGGGTTATATCACTCTATTGTTGGGCTAGTTGGATTCAACACCCTTTTTAATTTCTTATGGAGATGATCATAATGACAACATTCAATTTAAGTTTTATAACCGACGTGCTATATTAGCTTGTACAATGTGCATATAAATATGTATTAATTAAATATGTAGTATAGATAGCTTGTATAATGTGCATATAAATATGTATTACTTAAATAATTAATAGGAGGTAGGAATACAACGCTTCCGAGCATAGATCAGTCCTTCGAATGTTCTGTGCAAAACACTAGTCTTATTTCATATATATTTTATTTCCTATCTCTTTGCCAAATATTTTCGTAAGATCTTATTGTACATTTTATTTCATAGGTTCATAAAATATGACTAATAAGTGAATGATGTATACCAAGCTTAGTTTTTTATTATTATTATGTGATATCTTATTAGTTTATATATTATGACTTTTACTTGACTATGGTATTTATATAAGGCTAATGATTTGTAAATGTATTATAGTTGTTACCCATTTTTTTTATATGCATCGGGAAAAGAAGTTGCAATTGTCTCCTTTAAATTTACATTTTCGCCATTTTGTATGCATTTTTTAACCTTTTCAGCAAGTTGCAGGTCACTTTTTTTTTCATTTTTTTAATCTTTTTATTACATACATGGAGCCACATAGGATAATTGCTACACTAAAATGGGAAATTTGACAAGTTAGATATATTTAAAAATGGTTATTTATAAAAAAATTTGGCCAAACTAAAAAGTAAAACGTTTATGTACGTTTTCATACGTTTTTGAACGTTTTATTCGTTTATATACGTTTTTGTACGTTTCATACGTTTGCATACGTTTTTGTACGTGATACGTTTTAGTCCGTTTTATCTGTTATTGTACGTTTAAATCTATTTCCATCCGTTTTCATTTGTTTTAATCCGTTTTTATACGTTTTTGTATGTTTGCAAACGTTTTTGGAAGTTTTTATACGTTTCATCCGTTTTCATACGATTTCATACGTTTTCATATTTTTTATCTGTTTTTATACGTTTTTGAACGTTTGTGAACATTTACATTTTATTCGTTTTTATCTGTTTTTATACATTTTCGTATGTTTTCATACATTTTGTATGTTTTCAAAACGTTTTCAACATTTTCATCCGTTTCTATACGTTTGAAACGTTTTTATAGGTTTCTAAGCATTTTTACGCTAGTCTACGTTTGTGTACATTTTTATAGTGTACGGTTTTATACGGTACGTTGTGTACAATTTACGTTTTCCACGTTTTTATACGTTTATGTATAATAACATAAGAAAATGTATGAAAACGTGAGAAAACGTATAAAATATATATAAAAACATACTAAACTGTATAAAAAGTATAACAACGGGATGAAATGTATAATAAACGTCCAAAACGATGCAACGTACAAAAGGTATGAAAACGTAATACAAAACGGATGAATAATAAAATCATATGCTAACATATGAAATCGTACTGAAACGGGATGAAAAACGGATATTAAACCGTATAATAATGTCAAAATGTATCAAAAACGTACAAAAACGGACGGTAAACGGATCATTGAATGTGAAAAAACGTTTGAAAACGTACAAAAACTTACAAAAACGTATAAAACGTATGAAAACGTACAAATTCGTATGAAAACGTACAAAAACGTATCAAAACGTAAAAAAACATCTAAAAACGGATGAAATATATTTAATAAATGTAGTAAACTATTATTTTTTGCAAATGTATGTACTGTGACATGAATGGTAACTTGTACGATGGCAAAACCTACTGAAGAGTTCAAAAAGTACACAAAAAAGGCCTAAAATGTAAGTTCAAAGGAGACAATTGCAATTTTTTGTTCCATACATATAGAAAGAACGAGTGACAATTTATGATACATTTATAGGCTATTAGCCATTTAAATATTATGGGATTTGATTTCTGACAGAACATATTTTCACAGCTAATTATCTCATAAAGTCATAACATAATACTAAAGAAATACTAAGCTAATCATTCACTTATTACTCATATTTTATAAGCCTATGAAATGAGATGTACAATAAGATATATGAAAATGATATGCAAAAAGACAAGGAATAAGATATATGCAATAAAACTAGTGTTTTGCACAGAACATTCGAACCACTCGTCCATGCTCAATAGTATTTTACAAGTACTAAACTTAGCCACTAAGAAGTCACTAAATGTCATTATAAATGAAATAATCAATATGATGGAAACAGTATTGTTTGCAAGTGACATATATTTGTAGACTTCATTTCAATTGGATCATACGCGACATTCAAGATTATTGTTCGAGGCAAAATTTTTGTTATAAGAGCTAAGGAGTTATTCGTCTGGTCTCGACGTTTAATGATAATAAGGAAGTTGATGATTATTCTGAGGACGATTCCGTTAACGGTGCTGAAGAGATAAATGGTGACATTAGTAAGCAGATGAATTTGGACGACGAAACTGATATTGAAGGTGTGTCTGATACAGTTTTTGATGATAAGGCTGATTCTTTGGGGCATGAACATACTCAGAATCTGTCACCCAACGAGAAGGAGAATTCTAGCGATCCATTTAACCTTTACAATCTTCTTAATAAACGTGACAAAGGCGAGGCAAATTCTGGTTTGGATTCAAGTATTCCTTTCCCACCTGGATTTACACCTGAGAGAGAATTCCAACATGTTGATGCACAGGAGGTTCAAGGTATGGAAAATTCTTTGTCTAAACGTCGCTCGGAAGGTCTCAGTTCTCGCGTTTTGGAGGATGCTCAACCCCTTAATGAACATGCTTCCCCTAGTATCGATTCCAAAAAAAAAGTAGGTGGCTCGATATTGGAGGTTATAGACGATATGATTAAAGTTGGCCAATCTATGGGGTTCACTATGGAACATTATGAATGACATGGGAGAATATTATGTATCACAAGGACTCTACATGGTTTGCAAATGAATTGTTGAACTTTAAACTTCAAGGCCTAGGATCCAAGGCTAAGAAAGATTGATTAAGGAGTAAAACAATAAACTCAAGGTGAATTTCTTTCTGTTCAAGAAAACCAAGTTGGATTGTATTTCTGATAGGATGTTTAAAGTGTTATGGTAACTATAATTTCGAGTATACTTTAGCGAAGCAGTTGGGATCTGGTGGTATTTTATTGTGTATGGGAATCCAAGTGTTTTCCCGTAAAGAGCATCATGTTGTCCGGACAATTTGTTGCTATTCAATGGGTCATGGTTTCTAATCAGCAAAGTTACTTGTGGTGGTCTAATATATGCCCCTCATCTAACACTAGCAACGTTCGCTATGGAGCTACAAATTCGTCCCTTATCAGACCGTTGGGTTATTGTGGGGGGGGGTCATTGTATGTTTATGGGCGAGTTTTATAAGTTAGATGCATGAGATCGATTGGGTTCAGTATACATTGCGCAAGGTGCATTGAATTTAATAGTTTTATATCAAACTCGGGGCTCGTTAAATCAATTGGAATGTACTCTTACTTGGTCCTCTTCAGTCGGCTAAGAAGATGAGTAAATTAGATCGTTTTTTTATTTCGCTGTTTACCTCCTTTATTCCCTCATCTCTTCGGTATTTTTCTTATAGGCACCTCCGATCATAGACCAGATCTTACTCGGAAGTGGTCACGGATTATGGGCCTTCCCCTTTCGGGTTTACCCAATCTTGGTTAGTACAGGGCTGATCAAAGGTGGTTGGAAACTTGAATAATAGTGATTCTTGATGATAAAATAGATGGTCGATTCAAAAGAAATTACAAATCCTGAAAAGAATACGTTCATGGGTTAATGATGCAAAAAGAATCAATCTGTCGTCTTGTGGATCTCCGTTCCTAGCTGTGTCATATTGACAAAGTTATTGATCCAAGGGGGCGTAAATGAAGATATTCCGTCTGACCGGTTTAGAATTTATTAAAAAAAAATAACATGATATTTAAGTTCATCCGACGCTCGTGACTATAGCAAAAGGCTAAGATTCCAGTGGGCATTGAGGGCGATGAAAACTCAAAATTTTTTCATGAATCATAATCGAAAACGAGGCAAATTTGGCTATTAACGGTGTTAATGGTTGATGGCGAATGGGTGGAGGATCCCTGTCGTGTCAAAGAAGAATTTCCGTTTGCATTTGCTTAATCGGTTTTCGGAGCCCCGGCTGCCAACAGATGTAAAACATAACTATACCTTCCCCTAATCGACTTGTCTTCTGCTCAATTGGACATTTGGAGAGTGATCTCCAAGAGATGACGTGCGTAATTGCTGTGTGGGGCGGTGGAGAGAATAAATATCCTGGACCAACGGGTTCACTTTTGTTTTTTTCGAAAGTTCTGGACACTTTAGGATCTGATTTTTTGTGCGGCTGTGGAATGGTTTTTCAATCATAGTTCATTTTCTAGAGGATGCAACTCCTCTTTCATTGCTCTTATTCCGAAAAACCATGATCCTAAGTTCGTAAATGATTATCGTCCAATTAGCTTGATCGGGAGTCTTTACAAGGTTGTCACCAAAATATTAGCCACTCGACTTTCGTCGATCATCTCTGGTCTTATATCGGATGGTCAAACGGCGTTTCTTCCTAATAGGCAAATTCTTGATGGCCCGTTTATCATAAACGAATTACTTTCTTGGTGCAAGCATAAGAAACAACAAGCCATGGTGGTTTAAAGTTGATTTTGCCAAGCTTATGATCGATAACGTGGATTTTTTAGAAGATGTGCTTAGAGCTTTTAGTTTCATTCTAAATGGTGCGCGTGGATTCGGGGTTTGTTTACACTCTGGTAGGCTTTCGGTGCCTCCTAATGGTAGTCCAACGTCCGAATTCCAATTTCATTGTGGGTTGAAGCAAGAGATCCTTTGGCCCCAGTACCTTTTATCTTAATTATGGAGTTTCTTCATCTTCGTTTAACTAGGGCCATCGAGGCGGGATTTTTAAGGCATCAAAATTGTTCGTCTCTTAATATTTCTCATCTTTTTTATGCGGATGATGCGTCCTTTAATTGGTGAGTGGTCTATTGACAATCTATCTGGTTATTACTCACATTCATTTCATTGTTTTTCTTGTGTGTCCGACCTCTCGATCAATCTTAAGAAACGTCACATTCTGGAGTCGGGATTCGAAGTGAGATGTTAATGCTGCAACTTTATATTGTAGGTTGTTCGACTAATGAAAACCCCTTTTAAATACTTTAGGGGGTGGATGGTTGGCAGTACTAACTCCGACTCTTTAGGCATGGACGATACGATTGGTAAACTTAAGGCTCGTCTATCTAATTGGAAACTTAAAACTTTATCTGTTGGAGGAAGGCTTACTCTTTTAAAGTCGGTTCTTGGGTCGACACCTATTTATAATATGTCCATCTATAAGGTTCCTAAGTCGGTGTTACAAAACGATGGAGTCCATACGGAAAATTTTTTTCAATGGTGTTCAATGCGACGAGAGGAAAATAGTGTGGATCAAATGGGCCAAGGTTCTTGCGTCCAAGAAGTATGGAGGTTTAGGTGTCTCAAGTTTTTATGCTTTAAATAGGGCGCTCCTTTTCAAATGGGTTTGGAGATTCATATCACGGGATAATTCATTGTGGTGGTCTCATCATGTCTATGCATGGCTCCTCATTATATAAATTATCTCCGTTTCCGTTACTTATCATGAAATCCATTATTCGGGAGGTGCATATGCTTAAAGATCGTGGTGTGGACCTGATTTCTCACTGTCATATTCGTGTGGGTAATGGTTTACGCACGCAATTTTGGAATGAAGTTTGGATTGGTGACACTCAACTTCGTGTTATGTTTCCACGAATTTATGCTTTGGAGATTAATAAAGATTGTACGATGGCTGATAAACTGCAATTCTCGGTTACCTCTTCTCTTCGTCGTTCTGTTAGAGGAGGGGTTGAATCTTCTCAATTAGCTCTTCTTCAAATGTATATTGAAGGGACATTGTTGTCTAATATGGAGGATAGATGGGTGTGGGATTTAAATGGGGAAGGTGTTTTTCGGGTCAAAGATGTTCGCATTCTTCTTGATGAATGTTTCTTGCCGAAAGCCCCTACTGCTACTCGATGGGTTAAATATGTTCCAATAAAAATAAATGTTTTTGCTTGGAAGGTTTTCCTGGATCGGTTGCCTACTCGATCCAATTTACAACATCGTGGTGTCCTAGTTTCTGATCTTTTATGTCCGCTTTGCTCCTCTGCTCAGGAAGATTCCTCGCACTTGTTCTTCAGTTGCAGATTGGCTACGGATATCGTCAGGCTCGTATGCCGCTGGTGGAATCTATCATGGACGCCCCTTGGTTCATATGCTGATTGGCTTAATTGGTTCAATTCCATCAGATTAAGCTCTAAAGTTAAAGATTTGCTGGAAGGAGTTCTTTATATAACTTGGTGGAGCGTATGGATGTTTCGTAATCAGTTGCTCTTCTCGTTGAAAGCCCCTCGTAAAGATGTTATTTTTGACGATATTGTTTCGCGCTCTTTCACTTGGTGCCTTTTTAGATGTAATTGTACTTTTAGTTGGGATAGTTGGTACCCCTATTTGATCTATTTGTAATTCTTTTTCTAGCTTCTTGCTAGTTGGTTTTATAATAGTTGTCGTTCTAAAAAAAAATAAGTCTGTTTCGAGCTTCATTTACAAAGATAATAATACGTGATAATTACGTTCTCTATTTTAAAATCATCGAGAGAATTGCATGTATATCCTTTCAAAAGTTAAATAATTGTGTATATATGTAATTCCTTCTTAATTTTTGAAATTCATACCTTGTTAAGTTTGTTTACATAAGCTAGACTATATGCAGCTTAACTTTGAAAGTAATCTTCTATCTCTCTTCAGTTAGGTCTCACACATGTGAGTGAATAACTCATCACTCCAGATAAACATTGTTGGTAATTCAAATTACTAAAAATCTTATTTACCATTACGCTACATGCCAAAAAACAGTGGCAAACACACTGTATAAAACCATTAGCCCAGCCCAAAGTAAAAAAAATAAGCCACCGATCTTATATACCAAAAACAGTGGCAAACACACCGTGTAAAACCATTAGCCCAACCCAAAGTAAAAAAATAATCCACCGGCCAAAATGAAAAAAAATAACTTTACAAAACGGACCTTCAACGTTTAACTATTTACAACTTTTTTATATAATAAACTTTATTTATCAGATATATAACACAAATCTACCGATTCATTCAGATCAAAAAATAACCGCGAAAAGATCTTCGAATTGCGAACAAAACAAGCCAAATATTGCAATGTTTCTTAAATACGCACGATTTTATAAAAAATGTTGAAGTTTAATATAAATAGGAAAAAAAACTTATAAACCGTACCCTCAACTTTTAACTATTTACGATTTTTTTATATAATAAACTTTATTTATCACATATATAATGCATATCCACTGAGTCATTCAGATTAAAAAATACACACGGAAAGATCTTCGAATTGCAAACAAAACGAGCCAAATATATGCTTCTGAAATATATATTTTAAGAAATATATATTTAATTTTAAGAGATTATGAAATATATATTTTTTAAGAGATTATGAAATATATATTTTTTAAATCTTTGATAAGTTTTGACAGCCAAAACAATTCTTATATTTTAAGCAGATTATTATTTTAAAAAATAAGTATAATATTTTCATGTGCGTCAAACATCCCCATAGATTAATCTTATGTGAAAAACTCTACAACCAAATTTTCATGGGTTTAAGTTCTATTTAAGATGTTTATCTACACTCTATATACACCCACCATGTTTTAATCCTTAAAACTTAAAAAAACCTAAAACTGAGTAATCTTGTTAGACTAAATTACCATACTTATAAAAACCAACAAAATCTATTAAATAATTATATGCTAATTACAATTTAAATCACTATTTTTTTTTTTACTTTCACTTACTCCACACATTTATATACACACAAATTAATGCTAACATACAACCCGTAAATGTTGTATCAAGTGTCACATTAAAACCATATGTTCGCAAGTATAATTATTTTCCAATTCTACATCATCATTTTGCACGTGTATTCGTCTAGTAATCATAATGTATAAAAGGATTACCTAACGAGTGCTTTAAGGGCATCGGTTAAACCACATTATTAAACTCGAAGTTTGTTTTTATATTACAAATTGTAAATAGACATCAATTAAACTTATAAAGTACCATAATTAACTCTCGTTTTAAGTTAATAAACTCAAACCTTCTTTTTATCGTCACGTTAAACCTTACTTTTTGGTAGGGCTGAGCATAATAGACCTCGGATCGAACCGAACCGAGAAACCGGACCGAACATATTTCGGTCCGGTCTAGTGGTTCGATCTTATACAAAACCGACAATTATGCTTTGTTGGATTGAACCAGACCGAAGATAGAACCATACCAAACTGACTCGGACATTATCCGACCATTTTAATCTGGTCCTCAATCTCATATTTAAAAAAAAGACGGTTTTCGGTCTAGTATAATCTTAATCTGTCCGATCCGGTTTTCGAACCATGATAAGCCCTACTTTGAGAGGGGTGAGCAGAAAATCCAAAAAATCCGAATAAACCGAAAACCGTAACCGAACCGAACCGAAAATAACTTAACCGACTAATAACCGAACCGAATTTGCCAAAACCGAACCGAACCGAACTACTAATTCGGTTCTCGGGTTGGATATGGGTTTGGCAATTAAAACCGAAAACCGAATTCATATAAATATATATATTTTATATATATATATATAATAATATTAAAAATTTATCCTAATATAAAATAACACATTTTAGGCTTGAAATTATTTTTTTCGCTAAATATTTATGTAATAATTAAAATTTTATTTTAAAATAGTAAAATTCGGGTTATTCGGGTCAACCCGAAAACCGAACCGAATTTGGTTTTCGGTTCTCGATTCGGTTCGGTTGAATTCTAGTTCGGTTCGGTTCGATTTTCGGGTTAACAAAAAAAAAAAAAAACTAACAGAACCGAATTAACCGAACAACCCGATAACCGAACCGATCAACACCCCAAGCAACCATTACACAAACCCATGTATTTAGTTGTGAAAACATATTCGGTCAAAAATGACAAGTAAAACTAGTACTTCCTGTCACCCAAACTCAAAAGTCAAACCCAAACCCCTCACCTGAAAAAAGTCAAAATCCCTAATTCCTACACCTTAAACCCTCACCGGAAACAATGCTCTCACTCTCTACGGCCATCACCATCTCCGGCCACCGTAACCACCACCACCATCACCACCACCGACACCCATTCACCCACCACGCACTCACCCACCTCCCGCCGTCACCCCAATCAAAAACCCACAAATCCAAAACCCTAACCCTAACCAGAACCAAAATCAAAGCAATTGACGCTGCCCAACCATACGACCGCGAGTCCAAGCTCTCATCCCAAATACCCAAATCAATAACCCTCAAAATTGCCATCATTGGGTTCGGTAATTTCGGTCAGTTCTTGGCTAAAACCCTAGTCCGGCAAGGGCATACAGTTTTAGCACACTCACGCGCCGATTACTCGTCACGCGCCGCCGCACTCGGCGTCGCGTACTACTCAAACGCCGACGACTTATGTGAAGAACACCCAGAAGTTATTTTGCTTTGTACTAGTATATTATCTACTGATAAAGTACTCAAGTCTTTACCTTTACAACGCTTAAAAAGGTCGACTTTATTTGTCGATGTTTTATCCGTTAAAGAGTTTGCGAAAGATGTGTTTTTGCAAATTTTGCCTAAAGATTTTGATATTTTGTGTACGCATCCCATGTTTGGTCCCGAAAGCGGGAAGAATAGTTGGAAAGATTTAACTTTTGTGTATGATAAAGTTAGGATAGGGAATGAGGAAAGTAGGGTAGCGAGGTGCGAGAATTTTTTGAAGTGTTTTGAACGAGAGGGGTGTTTGATGAGGGAAATGACGTGTGCGGAGCATGATATGCACGCTGCTGAGTCGCAGTTTATAACGCATACGGTTGGGAGGATATTGGAGAAGTTTGGGTTGGATAGTACGCCGATTAATACTAAAGGGTATGAGAGTTTGTTGGATTTGGTTGAGAATACGAGTAGCGATAGTTTTGAATTGTACTATGGGTTGTTTATGTATAATAAGAATGCGATGGAGCAGTTGGAGAGGTTGGATTTGGCGTTTGAGTCGTTGAAGAAGGAGTTGTTTGGGAAGTTGCATGAGGCGTTGAGGAAGCAAATGTTTGGGACGAAGGAACAGGGTTTGTTGAAGTTGCCTCTTAATGGGAATGGAACATCGTTGCCATCGGAATCGGATTCTAGTAGTACTAATTGAGGGCAGAGCAGAAGTTTCGTTTCTGTGGTATGTTCATCTCTTTGTTTTAAGTCGTGTATTATTACATTTGACTTGTATTTGATCAATGCTCGTAATGTAAGAGTTATACTAATGAACCAAATATAGCTGTACGGGAGTCTGGATTGAACCCTTAGGATTTGGTCATTGTTACAGTATCGGTAATGAGCATGTTCTGAAGTTAAAACTTTGCATTTTAATCATGCGTTAAACCATAATATCCTTTTTGCCCCTTGTCCTTGGGGGATTTCAGTGTCTTTTCGCAGGTCATTGCTTTGTTGAGCTAAATTGAGGCGATGTGATTGTTTGAAAATAATAAATGTGGCATAATGGCATTAAAAACATGAGACAGTTAAACTTTAAGTTGATGGTGAACTTTGTTTTGGTTAAATTTCACAGTTTTGTCTACCAACTGTTATTTTACCATCAAACTATCTAAAGTCTTTGCAAAAAAGAACTAGGAATCTTGTCGACTTATTTAGTACCCGCACAGGTGAAATCGTTTTTCATTATAACAATTGGACAAATAGGTAATTTTACCATCAAGCTTTAAAAAGGAAATGTTATAGTCTATATGGAGTACATGTGGTTTCTGCTGAGTTTATTTTTTTTATGTTGCAGAGCAGTTGTGATGTTGTGTGATGTGTTGTATGGCTGATGAGACAATTGGGGAGGGAGACAATCTCAATGCTCATATTTCCTCAATTGTATGAAGCTGCAAATTCTATTTATTATCAGTTCATGTTGTAAGAGGTTATCAGTTTAGAAGAGTTACTGTAGGATGTAACTTACAGCATTTTTTCCAAAATTTTGCTAATTCAAGTACCTGGGAATCGGTGATATCAATAATGAGTTCGCTTATGTTAATCAGTTGAGTTTAGTTAATTGAAGCATGTTTCAATGATAAGCATGTTCTGCATCTTTTTTTTTTTTTACTTTAGTTAAACGCTGTTTTGGTGAAAATTTAGTGCTCAAATCACTTGCCTAAAGTTAGTGCACGGTGAACGGTATGACTTGAAACCTTACTGGTTGGAACTGGTACTGAATCAGTACCATACGACCAGTATTTGGTACTCGTATCCTCAAAATTGTGATAGTATTACGATAGGATCCTATCTCTTAAGATGAACACTTACTTCCTACATGCATACACAAACAGTTGTATCATGTGCCATTCTCATAGCCTAATGTATCATATATTACTCATACTGCTAAAAGGGGTGCAAAGATTAAGCGATTTAAATCGTGAATTTTCTACATGTCTGGAATGCCAAATTTGTGAATCAAATCGCAAACCTATACTTGTTCGAAACACAATTGTATTTTAATTCACAACATTTTCTGTAAAGAAATTGCGAACCATGGCTTTCCGGTAATCATCCTTGTACCGTGATTAGGCACAAACGACGTGGAACACAGATCGCTGGGGTCTGGGGTATATTGCCACATTTGACACCTTGTTAGGTCTCCCCCTCGGGTAACAATCCATCAAATACCACTTGTAAAACCTGAGAGATTGCAAAAGGCTCTGAATGTAAATCGTTACGCAGATGTGTGCATTTCATTTACATAAGCCAAGCTACCAATGGTTGGAGGAGAGGTTAAAATAAACTTTTCAGGGTAATAGAAGCAATCGTTTTGCTCATCGACTCTGGTATTGATTTCCCACCGGCATCAACATAAGGAGATGAGTGATTTTGATAATTGAATGTACCTTCACCTCATAGATGTCTCGACCCCATATGGATATAATTCTCATACTCCTCGAAGTATTTTAGCATCGTTTGTTCTGAATCGATTGTATTGCAGTTCTCATAACATAATTTTGCAACAAGACCCAAGGACTCCTTTCCATGTTTGCGCAACGAATGATTGATCTTGTGGAATTTTTCTAAGGAGAAATTTCTCCCTGTTAGCACCTCTGTGAATACACTTCTAAAACTGGAGAATATCTTTGTCTGAAGTGAAATATCTACTTCAAGGGAACCTGCCACATGCAGTGATCCACATTCAGATATACACAATTGTAGAGGGGAGGGGGTAGATGACTATGGATATAACTTACTGAACCCAGGATAATAGTCAACATCGACTGTCACCATCGACTAGATCATAAAATGACTGCTGCAGATCTCTCTTATCATAATCATAATCTTCTACCAACTTTGTAATGTCATACTCTAATATCTTTGCCGTAAAATCCTGCATACTTGTATTCTGTGAACACACTTGAAATCCAAAAAGGGGTGTACACACACCTTTAAATGACTCATGAACTTCTAAAATGTAAACTGGGAAAGAAATGCATATATGCCTCCTATGTGTTGGAGGAAGTATACGGGGTTTGTAAATTAAAAAATTTAGTCAAATTATAAACTATTGTTGGCTGAAAAACACATATAAGACAAATGATTAACATCCAGGTTTCTGTATATGGGGTTTGCCGGAAAATGTAAACAGTGAATTATAGTAGGGTATGATCTTTCTTATTTTGAGTGTCTACAGCAAAAGAGCACAAGTAATACCTCATCCAGCAATATCTTATATTTGTCAAGCTTAAACGTCCAGATGCTTTTATTCCAATCCCAAAGTCTGCTGTACTGCGACAAACACAAAACTTTGCCAACATTATTTGTTGTGTTGCATAAGTAAACAATTCCTCGAGCAATTCCAACCGCTACTTTCACCTTCGTAGCTAATGGAAGAAGCCCTATAGTTCCTAACACCCACAAAAATCAAATTCCTTAGATAAACCCTCACCATATATCTACATTTTAAGCAAAATATATTGCTTGCGTATAAAGTTATTTATGCTGCTTACCACTACGAAGGAGATTCTCAAAGTTTCCATTAGGTACGAATTCAGACACAAGTAAGTTCATTTCTCCCTTGCAGTATCCAATGACTTTAAAAAGATTTGGATGACGAAATTCTTTCAACATTTTCAGATCACTCTGCATTCAAAGGTGATCAAGTTTCACAACTGCTAAATGTTCCATGAAAGAAATAAAAGCATGAAGGCATATCAATTGCATCCGAATAGACTTGCACTTGCATACTATTTGAATAAATAAACTGTTTTTTCATGCCGATAAGATAAAAAGACAAGGGTAAAATGCTAGATACTTTAATTATCATTTTCAAGACTTACAAGAATGTAGCTATCTACTGTCTTAACCAAAATGAGCAATCCAGTATCATCCATACACAGGGAACATCCTGTGTTATCGATCCACTGTTTTTCATAACTCCCCACACCCAAGCGTGTGTCATTCTTAAAGTTCCTTATGGCCCTTTTCAATTTATCATATTTGTATATTTTTATGTCTCCAGCAATTGATTCCCCATGCTGATGAGGCTTTTTACCATGGTCGCCACCATCCCTATTCACTGAAGAACCCTGATTCATGTGGTTTTCATTGCTCTTTGGGAAACCTGTGCCACCCTGGCCTTAAAAATGGACAAAAAGATTCTTATCATTATTGCTATTTGGTAGTAATATTTATTAACCAGGACAAGGAACAACAAATATGCACATACATTAATGAGCACTAATGAGAAGTTAATTATGTATACCAGAGTTTTGATTAGTTGCAGACGCCCGATACTTACGAATCATCCAAGTAAATCCCGATGTGCCTGGCGAATATGCAGAATTGTCGCATTTCTCCTGTAGTTCCAGCAAATCCTGAAGTTTGGCCACAACCTGAGTCATGCTAGGCCGTTTTTCAAAATCCCTAATCAAACAACGATTTGCAATTTCTGCAAACCCTCTCAAACATTTAGGGGCAATTGTTCCTGTTATATTAGAATCAACCATTTGATCAAATCTCTTTTCTTTTACACATTTTTGTGCCCACCTTGCTAAACTACCTTGCTCCTCCTCAATATGTCTGTCCACTGCAAGCTTCCCTGATAGCAATTCAAATAAAACAACCCCAAATGCATACACATCAGTTTTCCTAGTCAGTTTGCTGGTATAGAAATACTCTGGATCCAGATATCCGAATGTGCCTTTAACACTAACACTAACATTATAAGCTGTCTGGTCAATGGGACCTATTTTGGATAACCCAAAATCTGAAATCATTGCTGCCAAGTTCTCATCCAAAAGAATGTTCGAACTCTTCACATCACGATGAATTACTCCATTTTGGGTGCCAAAACCGGTGTGAAGGTAGTCTAAACCACGTCCAGCACCTATTGCTATCTTCAATCGCTGAATCCAACTTAAAGGAGTATCAGTGACTTTGTGTAGATGATCATATAGGGTTCCACGGGGCATGTACACATAAACAAGGATCATCTCCTTGTTATCATCACAATAACCAATCAAAGACACCAGGTTACAGTGGCGAAGTTTAGAAAGCATCTGTATTTCAGCCTTAAACTCAGCTGCCCCTTGATTGGACATAGAATCCAACCGTTTGATAGCCACGAAATGACTATATTTTTCAATAGAAATTTGACCTTTGTACACCTTTCCGAATCCTCCCTGTCCAATGACAAGTTCATCATCAAAGTTGTTAGTTGCAGACTGAATTTCTGCTATAGTAAATCGGCGACTTGGTTGTGCTGTAGTCGATGATGTCAATTTCTCAGTCTCCCCATTTCCTTTGTGCATTATCCTCGTTGGTTATTGAGATCACTAAATCAACTTTTTCTTGAACTTAATAGGAGTTTTGACCCGATAGGAAAAAACTAGTAAGAAATTCTATGTACTAGCAGCAGCCGTCAGCTCCTAACTCTAATGCCTATAGGAAAAAATCTTCACAAGGGGCGAAATTATAAATTGAATAAAACTTTTCTTAGGCGGAAGTATTCTTTTCATAGAAGTTTACATAGATCAAGTAATGACTAATTCAGAACAGATGAGATTATTTCACCATCAAAGAACAGACAAAAAAAAAATATTACTAGTGGGGAAATGGGGACCCGGAGTTGATAGAAGAGTTGGAAGATGATGCTGATGTAAATGGTTTAAATAATGCGGTCACACATGGAGGTATTTTTTTTTCGCTTAAAAGAAAAAAAAACAACTTGAGACTGCATTATTTAAACCATTTACATCATCATCATCGTCGTCATCCACAACACCACTAGAATATATCTCCTCGTTCGGGATGCCCCTAAATTTGAACTATAAACTTAAATTTACTGAGTTCAAATTTCAATATTAAACAGCAAGATATTTGTGTGATTGAGCATACATATATATGGACCAATAATGATCTAAAGTAAAAATGTTAGATATTAAATCTTCTGATCATAATTTCTAACCCTCGGTTTGTATATAAAGCTCCTATGCCTGCTGTTTGACAATGTTTTGGGTGTTATGATAGATAGTTAGTGCCATCTATGTTTTATCAAAGGGCGTTTCTGAGGTGTTCCTCTGTTTTGTATCCCATGTCATTAGCGCCATGTTATGAGCCAATTTTATAACATACCAGCTGATAAAAAGTCACCCAGCTGAGAAGAAGCACCATTGAACATCAAAAATACACCAACCAGTGACCATAAACACCATGCACAGGTTCTTGAGCTAAATTGAGGCGCTATGATTGTTTGAAAATAATAAATGTGGCATAATGGTGTTAAAAACATGAGACATTGATTGTGAACTTTGTTTTGGTTAAAATATCACAGTTTTGTCTACCAACTGTAATTTTACCATCAAACTATCTAAAGTATTGCAAAAAAGAACTAGGAATCTTGTCGACTTATTTAGTACCAGCACAGGTGGACTTGTTTTCATTATAATAATTGGACAAATAGGTAATTTTACCATCAAATTTTGAAAAGCTAATGCTATAGTTTGTATATGGACTACACGGAGTTTGTGCTGATGCAAATGAAGAAGTATGCTTGCATATATTAGTATTGTCAACGACTTTTGATTACTAATGCTTGTGCTGTGCTTTTTTTTCTTCTAATGATGTTGCAGAGCAGTTGTGATGTTGTGTGATGTGTTGTATGGCTGATGAGACAATTGGGGAGGGAGACAAACTCAAAGCAAATTCATATTTCCTCACTTGTGTGAAGCTGCAAATTCTATTTATTTATTTATCAGTTCATGTTGTAAGAGGTTGTTAGTGTAGAAGAGTTGCTGTGGGATGTAACAGCATTTTTTCCAAAATTTTGCTAATTCAAGAACCTGGGAATCGGTGATATCAATAATGAGTTTTCTTCTGTTAATTAGTTGTGCTTAGTTAATTGAAGCAAGTTTCAATGATAAGCATGTTCTGCATCTTTTTTTTCTACTTTAACTAAACGTTGTTGGAACTGATACTGAATGATTTGAAACCTTACTGGTTGGAACTGGTACTGAATGAGTACCATACGACAGGTATTTGGTACTCGTATCCTCAAAATTGTGATACTATTACTATAGGATCCTATCTCGTATGATGTACACCTACTTAATTTCTACATGCATACATAAACAGTCGTATCATGTGCCTTTTTCTCAGACTGTCCAAAGGGATACATAGATTAAGCGATTTAAATCATGAATTCTACATGTCTGAAATGCCAAATTTGTGAATCAATTCGTAAACCTATACATGTTTCAAACACAATTGTATTTTAATTCACAACATTTTCTGTAAAGAAATTGCGAACCATGGCCTTCTGTTAATGAATCTTGTACTGTGATTAGGCACAAACGATGTGAAACGCAGATCGCTGGGGTCTGGGGTAAGTTGCCACCGTTGACACCTTGTTAGGTAGCAATCCAGCAAATACCACTTGTAAAACCAGAGAGATTGCAAAAGGCTCTGAAAGTGAATCGTTACGCACATGTATGCATTTCATTTAGGGTTAATTGCCTAAAAATGTATTATACTTGCTATTTTTTGTCATTGTATGTAGACAACTATATTTTTTGCCATTGTGTCGCTCAACTTTTGAATTCGTGCTATTGTGTGTATTCTGCGACTATTTCTGCATGTAAAATGACCATTTTACCCTTCAAAATTTGAAAAAAGTGAGGGTAAAATGGTCACAAAATACACACAATAACACGAATTTAAAAGTTGAATGACACAATGGCAAAAAAAATAGTTGTCTACATACAATGACAAAAAGTGACAAGTATAGTACATTTTTAAGCAATTAACCCTGCTATAGTTTGTATAAGGACTACATGGAGTTTGCGCTGATACAAATGAAGAAGTATGCTTGCATATATTAGTATTGTCAACAACTTTTGATTACTAATGCTTGTGCTGTGCTTTTTCTTTTGATGTTGCAGAGCAGTTGTGTGATGCTATGTACGGCTGATGAGACAATTGGGGAGGGAGACAATCTCAATGCATTTTCATATTTCCTCACTTGTATGAAGCTGCAAATTCTATTTATTTTTTTATCAGTTCATGTTGTAAGAGCTTGTTAGCTTAAAAGAGTGCTGTAGGATGTAACTTGCAGCATTTCTTCCAAAATTTTGCTAATTCAAGAACCTGGGAATCGGGTGATATCAGTAATGAGTTCTCTTCTGTTAATTAGTTGAGTTTAGTTAATTGAAGCAAGTTTCAGTGATAAGCATGTTCTGCATCTTTTTTTTCTACTTTAACTTAAACGGAGAGGTTTTCGTGAAGAATTTAGTCTCAAAATCTCTTGTCCTAAAGTTATGCATAGTGAACAGTAATGATTTGAAACTTAAACCGGTTGAACTGGTACTGAATGAGTACCATACAACCTGAACATTGTACACGTATCCCCCCCCCCCCCCCATCAAAATTATGATAACTATTACAAATAGGACCTATCTCGTAAGATGCACTACCTACTTAATATCTACATGCATACATATAATAGTCGTATCATGTGCCATTTTTTACTCATACCACCCCACTATACAAATAATTTGCGATTTAAACTCAAGAAATCAACATCACTGGAATGCCAAATTTGCGAATCAAATCGCAAACCTATACTTGTTTGAAACACAATTGTAAGTTAATTCACAACATTTTCTGTAAAGAAATTGCGAACCATGGCTTTCCGTTAATGAACCTTGTACTGTGATTAGCCTCAAACGATGTGCCACAGATCGCTGCGGTCCTTGTTGTAGACACCATCTAAATAAATAAATAGTTGACGAAATAAATATGAAAGAGGTGAATAAAACGAAGCTCAATCCATTGGGTAACCATCAAAGGAAGCTAAAGAGTAGAACATTTACTTATATTGCATTTCATATATTAACTCCCTGCCTTAATTTTACTATATACTTTTATCAAGCCTCACCTTCACAGAGTAATTATTGCCACCATTGACATCTTGTTAGGCCTCCCCATCGGGTAGCAATCCAGCAGATACCACTTGTAAAATCTGAGACATTGCAAAAAGGTCTGAAAGTGAATCGTTTCGCAGATGTATGCATTTCATTTACATAAGCCAAGCTACCAACGGTTAGAGGAGAGGTTAAAATAAACTTGTATAGATATAAGGAGCAAATCGTTTTCCATCGACTCTGGTATAGATTCCCACCAGCATCAACATAAGAAGATGATTGATTTTGATAATTGAAAGTACCTTCACCTCATAGATGTCTCGATCCCATATGGATATAATTCTCATACTCCTCGAAGTATTTTAGCATCATTTGTTCTATATCTATTGTATTGCAGTTCTCATAACATAATTTTGCAACAAGACCCAAGGACTCCTTTCCATGTTTGCGCAACAAATGATTGATCTTGTGGAATTCTTCTAAGGAGAAATTTCTCCCTGTTAGCACCTCTGTGAATACACTTCTAAAACCGGAGAATATCTTTGTCTGAAGTGGAATATCTACTTCAAGGGAACCTGCCACATGCAGTGATCCACATTCAGATATACACAATTGTATCCCCACAATGTGTGTGTGTGTGTGTGGGTGGGGGTGGGGGGATAAATGACAGTGGGAATTACTTACTCAACCCAGGAACATAGTCACCATCGACTAGACCTGTAATATGGTACTGCATAAATCTCTTATCATAATCATAATCATAATCTTCTACCAACTTAGTAATGTCATACTCTAATAGTTTTGCCGTAAAATCCTGTAAATGGTTTGTAAATTGAAAAATTAAGTCAAATTATAAACTATTGTTGGCTGAAACACGCATATAAGAAAAAGGTTAACATCCAGGTTTCTGTATATGGGTTTACCGGAAAGTGTAAACAGTGAATTATAGTAGGCTACAGCGAAATAGCACTAGTAATACCTCATCCAGCAGTATCTTATATTTGTTAAGCTCGAATGTACAGATGGTTTTATCCCAATCCCAAAGTTCGCTGTACCGCGAGAAATACGAAACTTTGCCGACATTATTTGTTGTGTTGCACAAGTAAACAATCCCTCGAGCAATTCCAACAGCTACTTTCACCTTCGCAGCCAATGGAAGAAGCCCTATAGTTTCTAACACCCACAAAAATCAAATTCCTTAGATAAACCATCATATATCTACCTTTCAAGCAGAATAAATTGTTTGCGTATTAAGTTATTTATGCTGCTTACCACTATGAAGGAGATCCTCAAAGTTTCTATTATGTACGAATTCAGACACAAGTAAGTTCGTTTCGCCCTTGTAGTATCCAATGACTTTAACAAGGTTTGGATGACGAAATTCTTTCAACATTTTCAGATCACTCTGCATTCAAATGTGATCAAGTTTCACAACTGCTAAATGTTCCATGAAAGAAATAAAAGCATCAAGGCATATGAATTGCATCAGAATAGACTTGCACTTGCATACTATTTGAATAAATAAACTGTTTTTCATGCCTATAAGATAGAAAAACCAGGGTAAAATGCTAGATACTTAAATCGGTATTTTCAAGACATACAAGAATGTGGCTATCAAGTATCTTAACCAAAATGGGCAATCCAGTATCATCCATAGACGGGGAATATCCTGTATTATGGATCCACCATTTTTCATAACCCACTAAACCAAAGAGTGCGTGATTCTTAAAGTTCCTTATGGCCGTTTTCAATGCATCGTATGTGAATATTTTTATGTCTCCAGCAACTAATTCACCATGCTCATGAGGCTTTTTACCAATGTCGCCACCATCCCTATTAACTAAAGAACCCTGATTCATGTGCTTTTCATTGCTCTTTGGGAAACCTGTGCCACCCTGGCCTTTAAAACAGACAAAAACATCAGTGATTTTTATTATTATTGCTATTTGGTAATAGTTATTAACCAGGACAATGAACAACAAATATGCACATACATTAATGAACACTAACGAGAAGTTTATGTATACCAGAGTTTTGATTAGTTGCTGACGTCCGATACTTACGAATCATCCAAGTGAATCCCGATGTGCCTGGCGAATCTGCAGAATTGTCGCATTTCTCCTGTAGTTCCAGCAAATCCTGAAGTTTGGCCACAACCTGAGTCATGCTAGAGGAGGCCGTTTTTTTTCAAAATCCCTAATTCAAACAAACGATTTGCAATTTCAGCCAAAACCCTATAAACATTTGAAGCAATTGACTTCCTGTTATAGTAGAATCCACAATTTGTCAATTTTCTTCTTTCACGACATTTTGAGCCCACCATTGCAAACACCATGGTTCTTCCCCAAACCGGTTCGTCCCAACGGCAAGCTTCCCGATAGCAATTCAAATAAAACAAACCCAAATGCATACACATCAGTTTTCCTAGTCAGTTTGCTGGTATAGAAATACTCTGGATCCAGATATCCGAATGTGCCTTTAACACTAACACTAACATTATAAGCTGTCTGGTCAATGGGACCTATTTTGGATAACCCAAAATCTGAAATCATTGCTGCCAAGTTTTCATCCAAAAGAATGTTCGAACTCTTCACATCACGATGAATTACTCCATTTTGGGTGCCAAAACCGGTGTGAAGGTAGTCTAAACCACGTCCAGCACCTATTGCTATCTTCAATCGCTGAATCCAACTTAAAGGAGTATCAGTGACTTTGTGTAGATGATTATATAGGGTTCCACGGGGCATGTACACATAAACAAGGATCATCTCCTTGATACCAATCAGCTGCCCCTTGATTGGACATAGAATCCAACCGTTTGATAGCCCACGGGAAAAATGATATATTTTTTCATAGAATTTGGACCTTTGTGCACCTTTTCCGAATCCTCGACCTGTCCAATTACCAAGTTCATCATCAAAGTGTTAGTTGCAGACTAGAATTTCTGTATATAAATCGCGACTTGGTTGTGCTGTATCTGATGATGTCATTTCCAGTCTCACCCATTTCCCCTTTGGGGGTTCCATTATCCTCTTTTGTTTTATTGAGATCAGCAAATCAACTTTTTCTTGAACTTAACAGGAGTTTTGACCGGATAGGAAAAAACTAGTAAGAAATTCATCAGAAGTTAATTCATAAATATTGGTCCCTGTGGTCTGTCGGGTTTAACAAAAAGGACCCTAACGATTGTTTTTTTTTAATTTTTTATGTTTTTCCTCCCGATACCTGTCCCCAAGGTTTTCACCCGTATCGGGTTTAGTCCCTTGACCAATTTTTCCGTTTGTTTTGGACTCGTTAATTTCGGTTTAGTTGTATAAAAATGACATAAAATTATCCCTCGTGCTTGTTAAGAAATGATCCCTGTGGTTTCTTGTGTTTCAGAAATGGTCCCTGTAACAGTTAATTATTTTATTTCTTTTATTTGCTTTTTAATTTTTTAATTATTTTATTTCTTTTAAAATTTTAACTTTTTTTTACGTTCCATTTAATATTTATACAGTTATTTTAGGTTTTCATCCGTTTCAATTAATTTTTATGCGTTTTGGAACATTTATATGTTTTCGTCCGTTTTTGTACGTTTTTTTTACGTTCCAAGTTTTTGTACATTTTGTCCGTTTTTGTTCTTTTTATCTGTTTTCATACGTCCGTTTTTATATTTTCTTTGAACGTTTTTTAATGTTTTCGTACATTCTTATACGTTTTTAACACCGGCTTGAATACATTTTCAATCCGTTTTAATACTTTCCGTACGCTTCATCCGCTTTTATCCGATTTTCAATAGTATTTTTTACGTTTTCGTACGTTTCCCATTTTTTTTGTTTTTTTTACGTTTTTTCTAAAGTTTTGTGTACGTACGAAAACAGATAAAAATAAAAAAAATAAAATCAAAAAAAATATTAAAAAAATTAAAAAATAATTAAGTATAATAATAATTAAAAAAAAAAATAATAATATAAATAATAAAAAATTAAAAATAATAAAAAATAAAAATAAAAATAATAAAAAAATAAAAAATATAAATAAAAATATATAAATAACGAAAAGTTTTTAAAAAATTATGTAAAAATTTAAATGAAAAAATTCTCGGTTAATTTTTAACGAAAAAATTTCAGCCAATTTGTTATCGTCAAAATTTAATAAATTTTATTTACCAATATTCCGTTAAATATTTTTTTTCAAATTTTTTTATTATTTAACAAACTTTCGAGAAAATAAAGGCGGAAAAAAAAAATTCGAATTTTTTTTTTAAAAACATTTCGAGAAATTTTTTTTTAAACATTTCGAGAATTTTTTTTAAAACATTTCAAAAAAATTTTTTACCGAAAATTTTAAATATTCTTACATAAATTTTAAAAAAAAAAAATTAACACACATTATTTATAAAGTTGAAAAAAATATAAAAAAAATGAAGGACTAAATATGTGGGAAGATCACATAAACCACGAGGTATCATATTTTTTAAAGATTCTATAGGTTTTTAATAGTACATATTAATTGAAAAAAGACGAAACAACCCATACAGGTTAACAGTGATCCCCAAGTGAAGAAAATGTTGGATCAAGGGACTAAAACCCGATACGGGTGAAAACTTTGGGGACGGATCCTGGGAAAATAAAATTTAGGGGACCTTTTTCGTTAAACCCGACAGACTACAGGGACCATTTATGCAATTAACTCGAAATTCTATTTACTAGCAGCAGCCGTCAGCTCCTAACTCTGATGCCTATAGGAAAAAATCTTCACAAGGGACGAAATTGTAAATTGAATAAAACTTTTGTTTGGCGGAAGTATTCTTTTCATAGAAGTTTACATAGGCAAGTAATGACTAATTCAGAACAGATGAGATAGTTTCACCATCAAAGAACAGACAAAAAATAAATATTACAAATTGGGGAAATATGGGACCCACATTTTGTTTTTGGCTTAAAAGAAAAAACAGAAAAAACAAACTGTGAGACTGACTATTAAAACCACCATTTATAGCATCCAACATCCACAAATACCAATTCGAACTAAAAACTTAAATTTACTGAGTTCAAATTTCATATATAAAAGAAAGACATTGACGGAAGCCAAGATTTAGTTTACGGGTGGGCCCAACAGAATATTAGCTTTTTAAACCTACGAAATAGTGACACGAATTAAATAAACCACTCAGGAAGGACGTAGTGACAAAAAACTACCAGTAATCATAAATAATACTATGTGAGTCTAAAGATATATTTCTTTAATTTGGTTCTAAAACTCATCAAAAAAGTTGGCTTTATCGGTTAGGAGTTTGTGAAACGTCGAAGTCAATTTATTGTAATTAGTCTGAAATAATTTTTTATAAATCATGATTACCGACTTTATTGCTAAACAATAACTTTATATTTGGAAGACGTAAAAAAACTACTGATGACACCAAATCTTTATGAAAAGTATTGGTTAAGAGAATGGAAACAAGATAAAATTAAAAGAGATAGACTATAAAATAGAAACTATGTAATCAAAATTTGTTTAATCCGATAGTGAAATGTAAATATTTAAAAGGGTGGGCCAAACAATCAATTATTAACCAACTTAACATAAATCTAAAGGATATATAGGCTTATCATCCAAACTTTGGGTTGGCAATGGCCTACCCTGTAACATACATAGCTCGGCCACTGCAGCAAGATATTTGTGTGATTGAGCATACATATATATGGACCAATAATGATCTAAAGTACAAATGTTAGATATTAAATCTTCTGATCATAATTTCTAACCCTTGGTTTGTATATAAATCGCTTATGCCGGCTGTTCCATGATGTTTTGGGTGTTATGATAGATAGTTAGCGCCATCTATGTTTTATGACTTTATCAAAGGGCGTTTTTGAGGTGTTCCTCTGTTTTGGATCCCATGTCATTAGCGCCATGTTACGATCCAATTTTTATTACATACCAGATGATAAAAAATCACCCAGATGAGAAGAAGCGCCATTGAACATCAAAAATACACCAACCATGTCCTTGAAACCCCACGCACATGTGCCATTCGCTAATCCAAACACACTAACTCTACCTACACCAAACCAAAATCAGCTGCAACTGACGCCACCCCAACTTTAGACGACCAATGAGAGTCCGAAGCTCTCATCCCAAATACCCAAATCAAAAACCCTCAAAATTGCCATCATTGGGTTTGGTAATTTCGGTCAGTTCTTAGCTAAAACCCTAGTCCGGCAAGGCCACACTGTTTTAGCACACTCACGAGCCGACTACTCCTCACGCGCCGCCGCACTCGGCGTCGCGTACTACCCAAACGGCCGAGACGACTTAATGTGAAAGAACACCCACAATTAATTTGCTTTGTACTATATATTAATCTACCGTGGAAGTACTTAAGTCTTTACCTTTACAACGCTTAAAAAGGTCGACTTTATTTGTCGATGTTTTATCCGTTAAAGAGTTTGCGAAAGATGTGTTTTTGCAGATTTTGCCTAAAGATTTCGATATTTTGTGTACGCATCCCATGTTTGGTCCCGAAAGCGGGAAGAATAGTTGGAATAGATTATAACTTTGAGTATGGTATAAAGTTAGGATAGGGAATCGGAAAGTCAGGTCGCGAGGTGTGAGAAATTTTTTGAAATGTTTTGAACGAGAGGGGTGTTTGATGAGGGAAATGACGTGTGCGGAACATGATATGCACGCTGCGGAATCGCAGTTTATACACTGCATCCTGTTGGGAGGACTAATAGGAGAAGTATGGTTGGATATACGCCTCTTAATCTAACGGCCTAGTAGCGTTTGTTATGGATTTGGTATGACGACTAACGAGTAGTGATAGTTTTGAGACTGTAACTAAAGGGTTGTTATGTATAAATAAGAACGCTCTGGAGCCGTCTGGAGAGGTTTTGGAGTTTGTCGTTTGAGTCGTTGAAAAAGGAGTATGTTATGGAAAGTATTGCATGCGGCATGAGGAAGCAAATTTTGGGACAACGGGACCAGGGTTTTTTGAAGTTGCCATAACATGTTACTAGGCAATCTTGCAGCTGGAACGGATTCTAGTCGTACTATAAGTTGAGGGCAAACTGCACAGTTCTGTATTTTTTGAGGAATGTTCTCTCTTTTTTTTCGTATCAAGTCGATTGTCTTCATACCTGTGACTTGTATTGATTCAGATATCTGTTTACTGTACGAGTTGTACACTAATGAACCAAATATAGTTGTACGCATAGTCCCGGGATTCAACCCTTAGCTTTGGTTCTTGAACCGTAATGATAATGAGCAAGTAATGAACTTAAAACTATTGAAAATTTAATCATGCGTTAAACCATACTATGCTATTTTGCCCCTCTTATCTTGGGGGATTATTCAGTGTCTTTTTAAGTAGGTCATTGTGTTTCTTGAGCTAATTGAGGCGCTACGATTGTTTGAAAATAATAAGTGGCATAATGGGCGTTAAAAGACATGAGACAGTTAAGAACTGTATGAGAGTTGATGTGTTGTGAAATTATGTTTTTGGGTTAAAATACACCAGTTTTTGTGTCTACCAACTGAATTATTACCCATCAAACTATCTAAACTCTTGCAAAAAAGACTAGGAATCTTTGTCGACATATTAGTACCCCACAGGTGGACTTAATTATTTCCCATTATAATAAATGGACTCAAAAAGTTAATTGTACCTTCAAGACTTTGAAAAGCTAATGTTAGTTCTATCGTTGAATAAGACTCCATGAGTTTTTGCGCTGGATACAAATGACAGAGTATCTTGCATATATTAGTATTGTTAACAACTTTTGATTACTAATGCTTGTGCTGTGCTTTTTCTTTTGATGTTGCAGAGCAGTGTGTGATGTTAAGTACGGCTGATGAGACAATTGTGGGAGGGGAGACCATCTCACAAGGCATTTTCATATTTCCTCACTTGTATGAAGCTGCAAATTCTATTTATTTTTTTATCAGTTCATGTTGTAAGAGCTTGTTAGCTTAAAAGAGTTGCTGTAGGATGTAACTTGCAGCATTTCTTCCAAAATTTTGCTAATTCAAGAACCTGGGAATCGGGTGATATCAGTAATGAGTTCTCTTCTGTTAATTAGTTGAGTTTAGTTAATTGAAGCAAGTTTCAGTGATAGCATGTTCTACAGCATCTTTTTTTTCCTACTTTAAAAACTAGAACTAAACGTTGTTTTTGTCCCGTGGAAAGAGTTATAGAGTCTCTCAAAATCACTTTGTCTAAAGTTAGTGCATAGTGAACAGTATGATTTGAAACCTTACCGGTTGGAACTGATACTGAATGAGTACCATACAACCTGTATATGGTACTCGTATCCTCAAAATTGTGATACTATTACTATAGGATCCTATCTCGTAAGATGCACACCTACTTAATTTCTACATGCATACATAAATAGTCGTATCATGTGCCTTTTTACTCATACCGCCCAACGGATACAAAGAATATGCGATTTAAATCATGAATTCTACATCTCTGGAATGCCAAATTTGCGAATCAAATCGCAAACCTATACTTGTTTGAAACACAATTGTAAGTTAATTCACAACATTTTCTGTAAAGAAATTGGGAACCATGGCTTTCCGATAATCAACCTTGTACTGTGATTAGCCTCAAACGATGTGCCACAGATCGCTGCGGGTCTTGGGTAGCACCAGCTGTAAATAAATAAATAGTTGACGATAAATATGAAGAGGGTGGAATAAAACGAAGCTCAATCCATTGGTACATCAAGGAAAGATAAGAGTAAACATTTACTATATTGCATTTCTTATATTAACTCCTGCCTTATTGTTACTACTTTGATGCAAGCTCACCTTCAGCAGATAATTATTGCCACCATTGACACTTGTAGGGCCTTCCCCATCGGGTTAGCAATCCACAGATACCAACTTGTAAAATCTGAGACCCTTGCAAAAAGTTCTGAAAAGTGAATCGTTTCCAGATGCTATGCATTCATTTACATAAGCCAAGCTTAACCAACGTTAGAGAGAGGTTAAAATATAACGTTTTATAGGAGATAGGAGCAATCGTTTTAACTCATCGACTCTGGTAGAGATTCCCAACCGCATCAACATAAGAAGGATGATTGATTATGATAATATGAAAGTAACCTTCACCTCATAGATGTCTCGATGCCATATGGATATAATCCGCATACTCCTCCAAGTATTTTAGCATCATTAGTTCTATATCTATTGTATTGCAGTTCTCATAACATAATTTTGCAACAAGACCCAAGGACTCCTTTCCATGTTTGCGCAACAAATGATTGATCTTGTGGAATTCTTCTAAGGAGAAATTTCTCCCTGTTAGCACCTCTGTGAATACACTTCTAAAACCGGAGAATATCTTTGTCTGAAGTGGAATATCTACTTCAAGGGAACCTGCCACATGCAGTGATCCACATTCAGATATACACAATTGTATCCCCACAATGTGTGTGTGTGTGTGTGGGTGGGGGTGGGGGGATAAATGACAGTGGGAATTACTTACTCAACCCAGGAACATAGTCACCATCGACTACTTTAATGTTTAATTCGTATATTTATGAAGGATGTTTATGTGGTTATCTACTTATTCTTAAAGCTGAGAACCTTTGTTTGGTATTTAGATGAAGCGTTTTGTATGCTTAATCAAAGATCATCAACTCTTTTAAAGTCAAAGATCGACCCGTTTGACCTTATAGTCAACGTTTCCACTACTGTAATTCTTAAAGCATATGAGCATATATTAACATTTGGATAAAACTTTTCTTTTGCTAATATTTTAATGTAAACAAGCGCTTAACCATTAGGGAGTCTGAACGAATTATAAGTAAGAATTGCCAAACACCCCTTTAAAAAACTCAAGTTTCTTTAAGTCAAAATTTGACCCGTTTGACCTTGAACTCAACATTACAATCCTTTTCATTTGGACTAGAAAAAGTGAAAACATTACATGTTAGACTCTTTCATAGTTAAAAACAAAATGGTTCAACAGTGAATCTGTATTTACATCATTACATAGTTTGATTCTGTTTTGTGTACATTGTGATGAATAATCCATGAAATAGTCGTTAGTTAGTTATCTTTAGTTCCTGTTATTTCGTTTGTCAAGAAGGCCAGACTTGGTCATTTGCTTATTCTTAGGAAGAGTGGAAATGTGGAAGTAGTGGTACCACATTTATAGGAGTCAGTTTCTGTTTTTAATGTAATGTTACTTTATATAATGAAAAAGAGTCAGAGGAAAAGTTAACACCTCTAAAAAAACCAATGTGCAATACTCCAAAACAATAACTGCATTCTCCCATATTCGTATAGTCACAATCAAAACCTCTTCTAATCATAAGTAACTGCCAAAGATAAACCAACATTGTGGTATCAGAGCTAAACCTGGTGCATGCCCAAATATCAATCTCGTGAAGAGATGACGATAGGAAACAATGGCAGTGGCGAGAAGGACGGTCCGATCACACTCCACTATCCGATGTTATCAAGAAACAATTATGCAGCGTGGGCAATCAAGATGCGGGTGTTCATGCAGGCTCAAGGTGTTTGGGATGCTGTTGAGCCACGAACCTCAAACACGGTGGTGGAGGTGAAGAAAGACAAGATGGCGTTGGCTGCCATCTATCAAGGTATACCGGAGGATTTGCTTTTGTCGTTGGCTGAGAAGGAAACGGCAAAAGATGCATGGAACACACTCAAGGTAATGTACATGGGGGCAGATCGTGTGAAAACCGCGAAGGTACAAACACTGAAGGCAGAATTTGAAGCACTTAGTATGAAAGAAACGGATACAGTGGACGACTTTGCTGCGAAAATCAATAACATCGTTAGTAATGTTCGTGCACTTGGTGACAAAGTAGAAGAAGCATATGTCGTGAAGAAAATGCTTCGAGCAGTCCCGTCTAAGTTCATCCAAATTGCCTCAACGATCGAGCAATTTGCGGACTTGGATGAGATGTCCGTAGAAGAGGTGGTGAGTAGACTCAAAACACATGAAGAAAGAATTAAAGGGCACGGTGAAATGGAGGAGAAAAAGCTACTGTTAACCCACCAAGAGTGGTCGGATAGAAATAAGAAGAATGATGGAGACACAAAAGGAACCCAAGGCCGCTGGAACAATGGGTCTCGCGGTAGGGGTAGAGGTCGAGGACGGGGTTTCAATAATCGTGGTAGAGGAAGAGGAAGAGGTGGTGAATATCAAAGGGGTTCTAGTAATTCTGCACCAATTAACCGAGACAAGAGCAAAGTACAATGTTACAACTGCCAATCATTTGGGCATTTTGCATCCGAGTGTACAAACCCAAGAAAAGCAAGAAACCACGAATCAAACTTAACCCAAGAACATGACGAAACCGAACCGGCTTTATTTATGACAACAGTAGATGGTGATATAAAGGTGGGGAAAGTATTGTTGAATGAAAGAAATATAAACCCACGACTCAGAGAAGAAACGGAGAAGCCAGTCCACACCAAAGTTTGGTATTTAGATAACGGGGCCAGTAACCATATGTCCGGTGATAGAACGAAGTTTCAGAACCTAGATGAATCCATAACGGGTTCAGTAAAGTTCGGAGATGGGTCAAAGGTGGAAATCAAAGGAAAGGGGACCATCATATTTGAATGTCGCAATGGGGAACAAAGAAAATTACAGGACGTTTACTACATACCACGTTTATGCAGCAATATAATTAGTCTTGGGCAGCTTGCAGAGGCTGGAGACGAGATACTTATGAGAGGCAAGTCCCTGTGGGTTCGCGACATCACTGGTAAACTTTTAATGAAAGTAAACCAGTCCCAAAACCGCTTGTATAAGATTATTTTGAATGATATACAAAGCGAATGTCACCTTGGTGCATCTCAAGAAGAAGTGTGGTTATGGCATAAACGAATGGGACACGTTAATTTCACGTCAATGAAAGAAATGGCCGATAAAGGAATAGTTTCGGGGTTACCATCGATTGAAATACCAAAGCAGATATGTGAAGCGTGTATGAAAGGAAAACAGGCGAGGGCGCCTTTCCCAAATCAGGCATCGTTCCGAGCGAAGAAAAGACTCGAGCTCGTCCATGGAGACTTGTGTGGCCCTATAACACCGCCAACGCCCGCTGGTAACAGGTACTTCATGTTGTTAGTTGATGATTTCAGTCGAGTTATGTGGGTTTATTTATTGAAAACCAAAGATGAAGCTCTTAGAACATTCGAAACTTATCGAAACTTGGTTGAAAGTGAAACTGGTGAAAAGATAAAGATGTTAAGGACGGATCGCGGGGGAGAGTTCATGTCTAAGAATTTCACAGAATATTGCAATAGAACAGGATTAAAGCGTCATTATACCGCACCGTATTCTCCACAACAGAATGGTGTGGTAGAAAGACGAAACCGCACCGTCATGGAAATGGTTCGAAGTAGTATGAAGTATATGTGTGTTCCTGATGTTCTGTGGGGAGAGGCTGTTAATCATGCGGTATATGTCTTGAATCGATTAGCAACAAAGGCACTGGATTCATGTACACCCTATGAGAAGTGGACCGGTAGAAAACCCGAAGTTAGTCATTTCAGGGTTTTCGGATGCGTGGCACATGTCAAGGTAACTCGAGGACACTTGAAAAAGTTGGACGACAGAAGCATGAAGATGGTGCATTTGGGTTGTGAAAAAGGAAGTAAAGCTTATCGCCTTGTGGATCCGTGTACCGGGCTTATACAAGTTAGTAGGGATGTGGTCTTTGAAGAAGAGTCTGCATGGGCTTGGAACAATGGTGACAAGATAGGGCCCACTCATGCTAGGTTTACTATCAGTGGAGAAAATCCAATTGACGTACAGGAGGAGCCTATGAATGAAATCCCTACACCTCCCATTGAAGAACCTAGGTCACCATTTACACAGAATACGCAACAGGTAAGTATGTCGGAACCCCACACTCCATTGTTATCACCTGTTACAGAAAACGATCAAGATGAAACCCCAAGTAGTGCCTCCAGCTCCACTGGCGGTGGTGCTCCGAAAAAATATCGACTTTTGTCGGATATCTATGCTAATTGTGAGGAACTACATTTGGCATATGATGATGAGGAGCCAACCTCATATGAAGAAGCAAGTAAAAGTAAACAATGGGTGGAAGCAATGAGGAGTGAAATAGCGGCCATAGAGAAGAATAAAACGTGGTTTTTATCAGACTTGCCACCAAACAGGAAGCCAATTGGCCTGAAATGGGTATTCAAAGTTAAGCGAGATCCAGCGGGAAAAATAGTAAAGTATAAGGCTAGATTGGTCGCGAAGGGTTACGTTCAGAAACAAGGAATTGATTTCGACGAGGTATTTGCGCCGGTGGCTAGGATCGAAACAATTCGAATCATATTAGCTCTTGCAGGTTCCTATGGGTGGGTTGTCCACCATCTTGATGTGAAGTCGGCGTTTCTTAACGGAACCTTGGATGAAGAGGTATACGTAACACAACCAATAGGCTTCGAGAAGAAAAACAACTCAAACAAAGTTTACCGGTTAGTTAAGGCACTTTATGGGCTTCGACAAGCTCCAAGGGCCTGGAATTCACGACTCGATAAACACTTGAAGGAAATTGGTTTTACTAGATGTGCTCATGAATATGCTGTTTATACCAGAAATGAAGGCACTAAAGTTTTGATAGTTGGGATATATGTAGATGATTTAATAATCACAGGAAGTTGCAATGAACAGGTCACAATTTTCAAAAGGCAAATGAGCACGGAGTTCGAGATGAGTGATCTTGGTAAACTGTCCTACTACTTGGGAATTGAAGTTGAACAAAGCAAGCATGGAATAACTCTAAAGCAGGAGGCTTTTGCTAAGAATCTGTTGGTTAAGTGTGGTATGGAGAATTGCAATGCCACTCATTGTCCATTGGAGCATAAGTTACAACTTGACAAAGATGAGGCTGGAGAAAAAGTAAACCCCACTAAATACCGAAGCTTGGTAGGAGGTTTGAGGTACTTAACACATACCCGACCCGATATATCATTCGCTGTAGGCCTAGTGAGTCGATACATGGAAAGTCCCACGGTGAAGCATATGCAAGTTGTGAAAAGAATCTTGAGGTACGTAAAGGGAACTGTGAATTTTGGTTTAGTCTATGGGAGAAGTATGGAAGACTTAAGCATCACAGGATATTCGGATAGTGATCTGGCCAATGATGTGGTTGATCGAAGAAGTACCGGAGGAATGGCGTTTTATGTGAATGAGAACCTTGTTACTTGGGCATCACAGAAACAACATTGTGTGGCATTGTCCTCATGCGAGGCGGAGTTCATGGCTGCTACAACCGCAACATGTCAAGCAATATGGATCCGAAGGTTGCTTACTGAAATCACGGGAAAGATTGTGAAGCCAGCCACTCTGTATGTAGACAACAGGTCTGCCTTGGAGTTGATGAAAAATCCCGTCTTTCACGGAAGGAGCAAACACATCGACACACGCTTTCATTTCATTCGGGAGTGTGTCGAAAAGGGAGATATAAAGGTAACATTCGTGCGCAGCGAGGAGCAAAGGGCAGATATTCTCACTAAAGCAATGGCAAGGATCAAGTTCAAGGCAATGAGAGCTTTGATAGGAGCTGGTGAAATAACTATTTCTGGATTAGGGGGAGATTGATGAATAATCCATGAAATAGTCGTTAGTTAGTTATCTTTAGTTCCTGTTATTTCGTTTGTCAAGAAGGCCAGACTTGGTCATTTGCTTATTCTTAGGAAGAGTGGAAATGTGGAAGTAGTGGTACCACATTTATAGGAGTCAGTTTCTGTTTTTAATGTAATGTTACTTTATATAATGAAAAAGAGTCAGAGGAAAAGTTAACACCTCTAAAAAAACCAATGTGCAATACTCCAAAACAATAACTGCATTCTCCCATATTCGTATAGTCACAATCAAAACCTCTTCTAATCATAAGTAACTGCCAAAGATAAACCAACAATACAGAAAAGGCGGGCACCCGTGGGCGCTCTAAGCATTGAAGGATTGCAAAGGGGCCATATTGTAATTAGCCAAATGTTGAGATACAATTTATTTTTGTCGTCAATATTCATCCTAAAAGGGTTGCCACGGAAAATCACATCCTTAATTCTTCAAATCATCAGTCACATACCATTTTATCTGAAGTGTGTGAACACCATTCTATTGGACAAGTATGACTCGGGCTGAAACCAGACGATGAAAGCGCCATAAAATTTGCCATAGAGTCAATATCATAGTTGTGAAAAGTTGTATCCTTGAGATGGTAAGAAGCCAAGACTATTGAGGTGAAAGGTAATGGACCAGACCCTATAAATGCGACACGTTTAGGGATTTCTGTTGTGGTGGAATAGTGTTTATTAAGGATGTCATACTCGAGACGACCAAGCTTGAGATAATTGGAATAGTAAGGAAAAATATTAAGATGATGAAGAGGATTTTTGAAAGATCCTAAAATTGTGGAGAAGTGAGCTTCAAGTAGGCCCTCGGCCTCACCACAAAGTCTAATGAGCTTAGACCTTATTTCCTGTATATTGGGTGGGAGAGTGGCTATGTTAATAGAAGAGTGCGGGATGCATGCGTGGACGAGTTGAGTGAAGAGGTTGTCTACATCTTTAGAGGGCTTGAGTGTTTCAAGCTTCGAAAGTTGCTCATATATCTGGCACACTTTCTCAATTAGGATGCTCTCTTCTTGAACTTGGACTTGGAGTGATTCCATTTCGACACTTGGGAATGCCTAGCTCAAATAATTTTGTTTGTTTGAAGACTAAGTAGTAATTGTGTTTTGCATAATTGTCATGTGATAATGCGTCCTATTTATAAGTACATCTAACTTCCACATAGCATTGGTTAAGAAGGCACAAGTCATGCTTGGTATTAACGTGACAACACCTAACAAAAGTCTTTGCATTGGAACAGAATAATAATTGTTAACAAAGTATTAGGACATCCATTATTTCCTCATTTGTATATATAAAATGATACTGTATCATACGTCCTTTTCATATGAGGCCATAGATGCTTCTAATTCTTATGCTTTCATACTTGCCTTGTTCATACACACTAACCATGTTGCCATAAAATTTCATATTTGCACTACCTTATAGCATTGATTTTCTCATTAAATATTTACACCAACTCAGTTTGAATCTCATTGAATATATACCAGGAAGTTATGCAGTTTTTATATAAAAATTGCTTAAGTTGAAGTCTGTTTAGAGGTCGTGTGCTGGTATGGTTTTACTTGCTTTAATTAATACTTGCATGTTTTGAATCTTCATGTGTTGAATATGATATAACTATTTTATTCTGTGTGTTTCGAGTATTTCTATTGATAACGCTATCCTCTATAAAGAATGTATGTTATTTGAGCTGCATCCTTAAAAGCTATGATTATAAGTTCGTATGTTGCTTACAACTTTTGAAGTCTATGATCGAGAATGCCTACCGGGGCCTTTGCATGTTTTTGTACTTAACTGTATTTTGGAATAATATATTTACCGGGTGAAAACCCTTTACCCAAAAAAAGAAAGTTGGGCTTAATGTTTGTTTTCGTCCTTTAAATTTATTTTCTTTTCTTTTTGGAGAAAAGGCGTGCGTTAATGTTTGATCATGTTATGTAGTTTAACATACACTGTCGGTTTTTGGTCTATGATCACAGGTTTGGTTTACAACTGCTATCGTGCTTCTGAAAGTGTGAATGATTAATTGATATTAACTCAAATGATCGGTACATAATATACAATACATGGATAATTCTAGAAAGGTGGTTGAGCCCATATACATAACAATAGTAATACGGGAAAACACTCCCCGCAGTTGGAGAGAGATGACACCGGATGCTCAAACCAGTACGAAACTCCTCAAATAAAGCTAAAGCAACCTTTAGTGAAAATATCCGCATACTGATAACGTGAAGGAACATAAAGAACTCGAACCTGACCAGCCGCAACCAAATCTCTAACAAAATGGATATCTATCTCAATATTCTTCATACGTTGATGTTGAACCGGGTTAGAGGACAAATAAATAGCACTGACATTATCACAGTAGACAAGTGTGGCGGAAGATAAAGGTGTATGCAACTCACGTAAAATATTCCTCAACCAACAAGTCTCAGTAACAGCATTGGCAACACCACGATACTCGGCCTCTGCACTAAAACAAGAAAGTGTTGGTTGACGCTTAGAGGAGCAAGAGAGTAAGTTGCTGCTAAAAAATACACAATAACCTAAAGTCGACCTCCGAGTAGTAGGGAAACCATACCAATCCGCATCCGAATAAGCAACCAAGGATGTAGCAGAAGACGAAAACAACTATAACCCATGATCTAATGTACCCTGAACATACCACAAGATCCGTTTAAGAGACGAAAAATGAGGCTCCCGAGGATCATGCATATAGAGACAAACATGCTGCATTGCATAAGAAATGTTCGGGCGAGTAACGGTAAGATACTGAAGAGAACCCGCAAGACTCCGATATAAGGTCATAGGATCACCATCATCTCCTAGCTTAGACTCAGTATCAACAAGAGTCTGACTGGGATTACAATTAACCATATGAGCTCTCTCAAGAATCACAATAGCATACTTGCGTTGAGATAAGAACATCCTTGAAGAATCACGCGTAACAAAAATAGAAAACTCCTGATGTAAAGAACTAATAAGCTACTACAACAAAGTCTGAGAGGAAGCAGTGAGAACAATATCATCAACATACAATAGTAAATAAGGAGTATATGTCCCATGTATTTAAATAAATAATGATGAGTCACAACGACTATGATGAAACCCAACACTAGTAATATAAGATGTGAATCGTTCAAACCAAGCCCGATAGGCCTGCTTGAGAACATATAGAGACCGATGTAACAAATAAACATAGTAAGGATGTGTAGAATCCTAAAACCCTGAAGGCTGAGACATATAAACCGTCTAAGCTAAATCACTATGTAAAAAGACATTCTTGACATCAAGTTGATGAACCGGCCAATGTCGAAAAATAGCCAAACTAAGAACGGTCCTAATAGTCTCCAGTTTGACAACCGGACTGAATGTCTAATCAACATCAATACCCGCTACATGTGTACTCTCATTTGCTACAAGACGAGCCTTGTAGCGATAAAGAGTCCCATCTGCCAAATATTTATGACGAAACAACCACATACAACGCAAAATATTAGAATTAACTCGTCGAGGTAATGGGTCCAAGATTTATTTTTAAAAAGTGCATTTTATTCATCAGTCATAGCATGTTGCCAATTTAGATCATTAAACGCATCAGAATGAGTTTGAAAAAAAAGAAACAGATGATACATGAAGACTCGGACGTTGAATGGGATTATTAGTCCTAACACAAAAACGTGTGACTATGGGATAAACCGAAATAGGTTGGGGTTAGTGTTTTGAGGGGGATCCAAAACAATATTATCTTTGGTTTAGGGCAATGTTTGGGCTGCAAAAGGAGTATGGGCCGCGGGGGAATTTTAGGCTGTAGGTGAAGGTTGGGCCGCATGTGAATCTTGGGCCGGTGAAGATGTGGTTGATTCACGTAGGGGAACAGTATATCGGGCAACAAGAGCGGAATGAATGGTTTGAGTAATGAGATAGGGTGAGTCATCCAAAAATGTGTAGTTAGGCGTCGAGGTAGGTTGAATCGTGTCATATGGAAATATTGTTTCATCAAAAGTAACATGGCGGGAGATAATTATTTTATTGGTGTTTAAGTCTAGATAACGATATCCACGATGATTGGAGGCGTGTCCCAAAAAAGATCGAGGGTGTGGCACGTGGTTCAAGCTTGTGTGTAGAAAAAGGTGAGGGTAACATAAACACCCAAATGTACGTAAAAGGCTGTAGTCCGGGTTTTTACCAAACAAACGTGTATAAGGTATTTCATTATCAATAGCAGTAGTAGGTAGAATATTAAGTAAATGAATGGTCATATTGAGTGCTTCAACCCAAAATGTAGGTGGAAGTTTAGCTTCAAAAATTAAAGTTCGAATGAGATTGTTTATGGTACGTATCATTCTTTCGGACTTACCATTTTGTTGAGAGGTTTTGGGACATGAAAACCGAAACTAAATTCCATTTGAGGCAAAAAGTTTATGTAGGTTACGGTTGTCAAATTAACAACCATGATCACACTGAAACGATTTTATTTCACATTTAAACTATGTATGAACATAATTACAAAACAACATAAATTTGGACAAAACATCCGGTTTATTAATCAACGGATAAACCCAAACAAACTACGAATAATGATCCATAAACAAGTCATACTATTTAAAACCCGAAAGACTCGAAATGGGTAAAGTCCACACATCTGAGTGAACAATGTCAAAACATGAAGTAACTGAAGTACTAGAACTGAAAAATAGAAGCCTCGCGTGTTTACCAAGCTGACAAGCATGACAAAGAATGGGAGGTTTCTCTTTATTACAAGAAACAAGACGACGTAGTTCCTGGATATCTAAGTCGTTGATGCCACGTATGCTGACTGGTAAGAAAAGCTTGAGGAACTAGAGAGGGTTATGTAACTGGGTAAATGTTAGGAATAAAAAGTGTTTATTATTCTCTAAGAATTGGTCATGTAATATTAAGTACTTTTAGTTTAAATTATAATGTGATAACGGATATTTGGTGAACATAAGTAACATTGTACAAATAACCAAGTTAGGAAGGTAGGATAGAAATGTTGGGTTTGTGCTCATGTCATACGAATATTTATACGGCTAGAAATACGTGAGCCTACGGGGTCACATACGTTATACATTTAGGTATCATTCTATTAATGTTAATAATAATATAATTGTATATTTAGTATTTATATTCATATATGATTCGACAAATGAACACTAACGGTCGTTAATTAGTTAATTAGTTGTAACTAACTAATAAGGCTTTTTAATTAATGGGTAATTAAATGTAATTAACCATAAATAATTAGAAAAGTCAAAAAGTCAACCCCAAGGGGGTAGGACTTATATTCGACCGGTTATGAAGCCCAAGGGGGGTTTGGGTTGGGTTTTGAGCTATCTTTTCCTACAAGGTATGTATTTTAGGTAAACCCTAAAATCACCCCTATATAAGGAGGATCCTAGAGCTCATAATTCTCATCCCTTGTTTTTCCTTCTCCTTGGTTCGATCAAACACACATAAACCTTAGGGTTTTTGTGTTTTGATTTCTTGGTGTTCACATATTCGTTGGTCAAGTAACTAGAAGTAGTTTTTGGTAAAGCACGTTTATTACACACGTACGTGTACTACAAGATCCTCGTTCTTCACTAGCTTGGCTGCTAACGGTATGTTTCCTTATTTATGTTTTATATGTTAATTATTTGTGCTATATGAATAGATCCGCTGCGTAGCTCGTAGAATATTAATTGTAATATTATTTGTTATTAGATAACAATTTCTAACAGTGGTATCACGAGCCAGTCATAAAGCGTAGTAATTATAGAAAAACGTAAATATATATGTAAAATATGCGCCCCATATGTGTTATTTGTTGCCTTTTTATGTGAAAGTTATTTTAGGAAATTATTTAGTGAAATAACCTTGCTTTAATTGGTCACATAAGTAAGGAAATAATATATATGGATATATTCTACATATTATGTAAAATCTGCTGCCTATATATGTGTAATTGTTACCCTTTATGTGAAAATTTATTTTAAGAAATTATTTATAGAAATAATCTTGCTTAAAATTGGTCACATAATTATGATAATAATATATAGGATGTATTTTACATGATCTTCTAAAATGTTTAAAATTGTTTTATTTACGTTTTAGATTTGCTATAAATATTTGTTGCTTATTTATCATGTTATAAATTGTCAACCATGGATTACATGCATGTAACCCATGGTTTATTAAGCTTAAATATTTATGTGCATGATAATTTTTTATGTGAATTATTTAATGGCAATAATATGGAAGACCTTTGTTGAATTAATTGCGTAATTGATTCTAGTTAATTTTTTTTAATATGTTTTGAATTTTTATATTTATGGCAATTTTATATAATTATGCAAAAAAGATTTTCAAAATTAATATGGACTAAAAGTACATGATTTTTGTTGTGTGTATATTGATACATGCACTTCGCAAAATCATGGACTATATACGTAAATTTTGTAATCTTCTTGCAACACGTTCTATAACGCAGGGGTTTAGTGGTTTCCGCAAGGGAACCCGCGACGGAACATGCAAGAATAAATAATATTTACATAAATGGTTTTAACAGTATTTTAAGTATGTCGTTAATCATTATTAGGGTTTGATTATTTCCCATGGGGAATTAACCTTATCCGTAATAAGATCACTTATACATAGAAATATTGTATAAATGGCAACCCTAATTTTATAAATGGCATGAAAATTTATAAAATTAAGGGATTTATTGAAATATTTTAAAACAAACAAAAACGAAAATGTTTTAAAATTGAATATTGTCATAAGGTTGTATGCATGCTTTCTTATGCATAAATTTTGGTAACACTGTTTTTATCAAATTATACCCTTAAAATTAAATTTGTAAGCCAAGTATGGAATTACTTGAGTTTTTTTTACTGTAAGACAGTCTTAGGTGAATTGCAAAACAAGATAATATAACAATTCTATGGTTAGACCTGAGACTGTAAAATTACAGATTTTGTATTGGATTACTTATATATAGTATGGTTGGTAAGACCTTCGACCCGAGGCACACGTTAGGGTAAAACATGCTACTTGACACTATAATTCTGGATTATATTACCTCGTGCCCCATAATGGCTAAGAGTTACACATGTTGGCAATTATCTCTCGCAGATTACCTTTTGAGTTATATCATTTCTAGTAGATCAACTGCATTAATGGTACAACGTCAAGTTGAATCTTAGACCCTTATAAAATTAATTATTTATTTTTATATAAACATGCGTAGTTAATTTTTAATTGTTGAATTATCAAAAATACTAAAAATGAACTTTTCAATGTCTTTTAACGTATTTATGCAACGTATATCATAAACAAGGTTTGTTCTTACTTGTGGAAGACAAACTGTGTCTATTTTTCTTGAAAAAATAAGACTATTTCCTATACTTTTTACTTGTAGAAAAAGTTATAATAGGAATGAAAGAATTATCCTGAATTCTATTCAACCTCATACCAAACTGTTGGGTTCAGTTCCTGAGCCCTTTAGTCTTTTAGTAGATTTAAACATAAAATCCCCTAAGTTACTCAAGCTGAAGTAGTTCAGTTTGAGATGTTGAAGTTCCTTCAGCATTAGCTCTTCATGTCCTTAGAAGATTGGAAGTATCTTCACTTCAGTGTATGCAGCGGTACAAAAACTGAAGAAGGCCATTGGTTGGTGATTCAGTTCAACTTGGTTGACAATTCCAAGCTGAACGTAGTCTATCTCCTTAACAAAAGCTGAAACATAGGTTTCACTTCTAGAAGGTTTACAAGGCAGGAAAAAGATTGCTTTATGCCAAAAGGAATAAAGCAATCTCCCTTGGAAAAGGTACTTCTAAAGTCAGCAGAGAAGTACATTAACTTTTCCTTAAAGGACTGTACCTGGTACTCTAAAGCATGTCAACATATAATGTTATCTCAACCACCAATTAGATGTGTGACATGCATACTAGGTTAACTTGTAAGCCCTAATTTCTTTGCTATAAAAGGAAAGAGATTCTCAGAGTAAATGTGAAAACACATTGAAGAGTTTATTTATCTCTTAAACAAAAGCTGAAGCTTCAGTTTTGGTCATAACAAGTTTGTTTTCTTAAACTCTTAACATAGGTTAAAGTTTAAGTTCGAAGGAGATAACCCCAATTGTCATTCAACCACCTTGCTATTCAGCAAGCAAGGTGTATCATAGATTCTTTATTTGATTCTAATAAAAGTCTATACGTTGAAAAGTACTTCTGTATGTTTTAAACTTGTTCTTTATATTGTTTATATATATTTGTTTAAAACTCACTTTGTGCTATGAAATTTGATTAGTTTAAAGTTGATAAACCTTATATCAGATTCCAAGAGACCAGCAAGTGGTATCAGAGCCTTTTGGTTTAGAAAATCCCTTTAAAAGGATATAAAAGGCTCAAGATTTTTAAAATCAAGATCCATCTTAAATGGCAGCAGTAGAAGTACCACAGACTCTTGAATACAGGGGTGGTCAGTTAAATGCAGCTCCTGTACTAGAGGTGGAAATTTTCACCAATAGAAAAAAGAGGTTCATGTGCCACATTATTGATATTGAACCTTAATTTGAAAATATCATCAAAAACAGTCCTTTTATCCTCATGACAGCTGGTCAAAGGAAGCCAGAAAATCAATGGACTGGAGATGATAGAAAGGCTGCTAACTTAGATCAGTGACTCAAAAGTCTCATCAAGTATGTTCTTCGAGATGACCAAATGAACTCTGTCATAAACTATTTAACAGCAAAATTAACATGGGATGACCTGATACTGTATCACGAGGGCCCCTCTGATGTGAAAGAAAGTAGGGTCATGGACCTGAAATTGTATTCAAAGAAGGTAAATCTCTAACACAAACTTTCACCAGATACAAACCTTTGATAAATGAGTTAGTAAATGATGGCATCAAACTTTTAAAGCTTGAGATAAATACTGGTTTTATAAATGGGTTACCAAAGAAGTGGCTAACTTTCTGCCAAAGTCTCAGAAACACAAACAATGTGAAAGATTTTGAGCTTGCTTCTCTATTTGGTAAACTCAAATATAAAGAAAACATTATAGACAGTATTTATGAGACTGTAAAGAATAGATCTCTTGTCTTTGCAACATCTCTGTCAATTGCTTTCTTCTCTCAATCTATTGTCCAGGACTTCCAAGATAGTCCTGATGATGCAGAGGATACAAGAAGCAGTCATGAGTATCTGAATGATCTAGAGGAAGAATACCAAGCAAGAGCTCTTTTAGCAAAATCTAAAAGATTCTTCAAGAAAGGTACTCAAAGGTTTAGCAGTGCAAAAGCAACTGACCAAACTGAATGTCACAAATGTGGCAAGAATGGTCACTTTGCAAGAGACTGCTAGTCAAAAACTTTAGTCTCTACATATCAGTCACCCTTTCAACCAAAGCCTCTCATTTCTTCACAGCACAAACCTAAACTAAGACCTACCAAAGACATTGAAGCTAAATACAACAAAGTCAAGGCTAAACTAGCTCTCCTGAGTTCATGTTCGTTTGCCTCTAAATCCTCCATGGTAAAGAACAAAGGTCTTATTGCTGAAGCCTATAAATGGGATGAAGAAGAAGTGTCATCAGATGACAATGAGATGGTCAAAGTAAAAGTACTCCTGTTTTGCAAAAAGTGTTAGAGAACTGATCACAGAACCTGTGATCATGCTGAATACATTTCTACTATGAACATGTCTCATTATCTCAAAAGTCTGGGAAAAATGTCTTCAAGACCTAACATCCCAAGACCATCAAAACATTTCTTTCCACCTAGCCTTCACTGTGGTGGTATAAATCATTTATCCAATGAATGTTTATACTATCCCATATGTAAGTTATGTGGAAGTTATGATCATGACACAAATCCTCAATATCCTTTCAAAAAATGTGAAGCTTGTAATAGTCCAAATCATACCACAACTGATCACTATGACATTGAATGGTTCAAAAGAGGTGAAGCACTTTAAGCCAAAAAGGCTAAAGCTCTAAAATCAACAAGAGCTTAATCATTAAATGCTAACAGATCCAAGACTCCCACTAAAAGGTGGGTTTTTAAGCAAAACTAACCAGTTGAACGTATTTGTGCAGTGTGACATCAGGAAGCCCATCTGGTACCTGGAAAGTGGATGCTCAAGGCATATGACTGGTGTTAAAAGTTACCTACACAAATATGTGGAACAACTAGAACCTAAAGTGGTGTTCGGAGATGACTCTACATGCACAACTAAAGGTTATGGCTCTATCAAATGTAATGTTATAGTTTTCACAAAAGTAGCATTTGTATATGGCCTTAAATACAATTTAATTAGCATCAGTCAACTCTGTGATGCTAAATATATTGTTCTGTTTTATGAAAGAAAATGAACAATCTTCAACTCTAACAAGGAAATTGTTATGATTGCTTCTCGAGTAAGAGATGTATATGTTCTTGACATGACATCTTCTGCTAAAGAATCTTGTTTCTTTGCCAAAGCTTCTAAAAATCTCAACTGGCTTTGCCATAAAAGACTTGCTCATCTAAACTCAAAACAATCAACAAACTGGCAAAACAAAATCTTTTTATTGGTCTTCCCTCACTTGTCTACTCAAGAGATAAACCATGTTCAACATGTGAAATGGGAAAGCATCATAGGGCCAGCTTCAAAACAAAAAAGACCTCTTCTATCAAGAAATGTCTTTATTTTCTCCATATGAATTTATTTGGACCTGTAACTCCTAGGTCCATTAACCATGAAAAGTATACCCTTGTCATTGTTAATGAGTACTCAAGGTACACCAGGTTATACTTCTTGAAGAAGAAAAGTCAAGCACCTGAAACTATTATGTCCTTCATCAAAAGAGTTGAAAATCAAAATGACATCAAAGTTAAACAACTCAGAACTGACAATGGTACTGAATTCAAAAATAGCACACTTCTCAAATTCTGTGATGAAAAAGGGATTTCTCAAAACTTCTCTTCTCCTTACACACCTGAACAAAATGGTGTTGCTGAGAGGAAAAATAGAACCCTCATAAAAGCTGCAAGAACAATGCTTGCAGGATCTGTCTTTTCTAAACAATATTGGACTGAAGCTGTAGCCACTGCAAACATCAGTTTATTTCATGTCTTTGGATGTCCAGTTTACATCCATAATCATAAAGATCATTTAGGAAAATTTGATGAAAAAGCTGATGATGGTTATCTTCTTGGATACTCACTTGTCTCTAAGGCATTCAGAGTCTTCAACACTAGCAGACAACCAACTGAAGAAACATATCACATCACATTTGATGAAAGCTCTGAGGCTATCAAATTCTCAAAACCCTCAGTTGACAACATCAACATTGCTGAATCAGAAAGATATCCACCTGATTAAAATCTTCATCCTTATGAACCTTCTGAAAGGTATCAAACAAATAGCAATGATGTGTCCTTCATAGAACCCTATGAATGTCTTAAACCAGTGGTTCTTGAAACTGAAGTTTCATCTGATCAAAATAATCAAACTGATCAAAATGATCAACCTGTTCAAAATGATGAAATCTTAAATGATGATAATTCTTAACATTCCAATCACACCAATGATGAACAAATCATTGATAGTCTCCCAAACACAAGAGCCATGGCCATAAAAACTCAATGCTTTTTTAGCTCATGAATGTCTCTTTGTAGATTTTCTCTCTAAAGAAGAACCTAAAAAGGTTTCTGAAGCATTAAAGCGTCTTGGATGGGTTGATGCTATGCAAGATGAACTAAACCAATTTGCCAAAAACAAAGTTTGGACATTAGTTCCTGCACCCTATGGCAAAACTATCATTGGCTCAAGATGGGTTTTCAGAAATTAAAAGGATAAAACTGGAATAGTCATAAAAAAACAAGGCAAGGCTTGTACCTCAAGGCTACAATGAGTAAGAAGGCATAGATTATGATGAGACTTTTGCTCCAGTTGCAAGAGTTGAAGCTATCAGAATCTTTCTTGCCTTTACTACTTACATGAACTTCATAGTTTATCAAACGGATGTCAAAAGTGCATTTCTCAATGGTAAACTAAAAGAAGAAGTTTATGTAAAACAACCTCCAGGGTTTGAGAGCAATGAATTCCCTAACCATGTTTGCAAACTGGACAAAGCCCTTTATGTACTTAAATAAGCTCCACGAGCATGGTATGAAACTCTCTCAACCTTTCTCACCAAACATAAGTTTGTAAGAGGAAAATAGACAATACTCTGTTTGTCTACAAAACTCAAACTGATGTGATTCTGGTTCAAATCTATGTTGATGATATTATCTTTGGGTCCACAAGCACAAAATTATGCAAGTAGTTTGCTAAACTGATGACTCAAAAATATGAAATGAGCATGATGGGTCTCCTCACCTACTTCCTTGGATTTTAGATTAAACAATCTGAAAGAGGCATTTCAATCAACCAAGAAAAATATGTCAAGGATCTGCTAAAAAAGTACGACATAAATGGTTCATCAGTGAAAACTTCAATGGTACCCCCTAACAACTTAGGACCTGATCTCAACGGCAAATCTGTAAATGAGACTCAGTATAGAGGTATGATTGGATCACTGATGTATCTGCTTGCAGACCTGACATTCAATTCTCAACTTGTCTATGTGCAAGATATCAGGCAAATCCTAAGGAATCCCACCTTATTGTTGTTAAGAGAATTTTTAGATACCTAAAAGGTACTCCCAGTCTAGGTTTATGGTATCCAAAATATTTAGGTTTTGACCTAAAAGGATACTCAGACTCTGACTATGCTGGTTGTAACATGGACAGAAAAAGCACCTCAGGTGCTTGTCAGTTGCTAGGAGTCAAACTTGTGTGCTGAAGTGCTAAAAAACCATGCTACTTGACTTCCAAAATAACGACAACCAATGTATCCCTTGTCTTGTACCTTACTGATCTCCTGAGAAAACATTGCTTAAAATGTCAACATATTGTTGAGTGAATTCATAGGTTTATAAAATGTATGAATTGCAATATAAATTGCCAACATTGCACGTGATGATGTTTTAACCTGCAACATCCTATGTCCGACATGGTATACGTTCGTTGTCCGGCAAACCGGCACAGTGAGCATGACTCACCCGAATGGGGATGTCAATCCCAAATAGATCTTATAACATTCGCGCTCACAACAGTAATTGACAGTTCATGATAATGGGCCCAGAGGGTTATCGCTACTTAGGCAAACACGTAATCCTAATGTGAAATGTCCACTTGCTCAATTGTAAAAATGCATATGATTCTCACCCAAAACTGGGGTAATCAGTAAAATGTATAACGTGGGGCTATGAACTCACCTTGAGTGAATGATAACAAATATATCACAGAAAATGCGTCACGTTAATGACCGAATGCAACCTAATCCAATATAGGTCGTATAAGTACTAAGCACTTCGAATAACCACTACCATATATAATTCTATATAGCTACATCACCATCTATTTACGTTTGTGAAATCGTATTTATAAAGTTAAAACGTTTATAAATATTTCCTTAGTAAAAACGACGTAACTTTATCGTTTTAAGCCCGTTTCTTACGTCCACGCTTTCGTATTAAGACGAGTTATCAAAATATTACATTTTTATATTTTAGTCCCCTGATGAATAGTGGTTTTTACTGTTCATGACAGTTTATAGATTTATTTTTATAGATTTAGTTATCGTAAAACCCGTAAATGTCGTATTTTATCCGTTTTAGCTCCGATTTTAGTGATTCTTTCGAGCACGTCTTCGTAATTACAAATTCTATCAAAATATAACATTTTTCAAAAATATGTATCTGTTATGAATAGTGATTTTACTGTTCATAGTTTATAAAATTATTTTTATAAACTTTAATTACCGTAAACTTGCAAAATTCATAACTCCTTCGTTATTGATCGAAAAATTATGATTCTTAATATTTTGGAATCCTAAAAATATGTGTGATCTGAGAAAAATAACTAACCTTATATATCAGTAGTATTTTGTAACTTGTTTTTATAAAATTTCTTTTATAAACCCATTTATTATCGTATAACTTGTAAATTACGTATTTTCTTCGTTATAGATCCATTTTTCGTGTTCTCGACATGCCCACGATCTTTGTGACATGTAGTATTTTACAAAAATATAAAATGAATAAGTTGTATGTCGAATTTGATCAGACCCTTTTGGTCATTTTGATGAAACATGTTTAAAACTTGATTTTATACCTTTTTAGTTTAACCACTTTGTTACAAATCCTTTACAACACTATATATTACATGTATTACATTCCTAGGGTCCTTAAGTCCATCATTTTCCAAAAATGTCCAAGAATCACAAGATTCATATGTGTACATACTTATTTGTTCATTAACTTTCATAAGTATACATTTTTGATAACTTGTTTATATAAGCTTTTTATACCTAAACCATACTTGTACATCACTTATACATCCATTATAACATGATATGAACATTCATACAACGTATATAAAAGTTCACCAAATCATAAACAAGTGTAAAAATCCATTTTTACAAGTAAATAAGTCCTTAGATGGTGATTAACTACATAAACATCATATATGCATAAAATCATAAAAATGAAGAGATTAAGAGTTTTAGGTAACCTTAATATGAAGTGTGATTATGAACAAAGTGATTTAAACCCTTGTTTAGAAACCAAAACCTAGCTTACAACCCTTGAAAACCCTAATTCCAAGCTAAACCCTAATCTTGAACCTTTCTTGTTTAACACTTGTACACCTTAAACCAAACCTTCTAAACACTTTAGGTTATCTTAGAAATGATGTAGGAATGTATGTAAATATTGTAAATGAGTTTTGTATGGATTATTTATGGTGTTGGGAGTTGGCCGTGGGTTTTGAGAGAGACAAAGGGATAGTATGTTTTGTTTCACCTTAAGGAATGAAAAGTGTGTGTTTACTTACACTAGTGCAAGACTTATATGACCATAGGACTAGTCAAGATCACTATTAGGAGTCCAAGACAAGATGAGTAAATCATGGAAGTCTTTGGTCAAGACTTGAAGAAAGTCTTAAGGTTTAATGAGTTGGTATTGTACACTGTCAAGTTGGAAGAAAATGAGATATTTTCCTTGATCTTTCTTACTAAATCCGGCCACATATTGATATATATGATGAAAACTTGTAAATTTTGGGTATTGGGTACAATTGTGGGTATTTGTTGAAGCATAGAAAAGTTTTGGCGGTTCCAGGTATGCCTAAACGTATTTTATCGTAAAACGTAAACGCTTTACGCAACCAATAAAAATAAAATAAACAAAGTTAATAATTATCCTCAAAATAATTACTTAGCACTTGCTTGATGTAAACATTGAATTGTTTGATGCCCGTTTACATTGAACGGTAATTTTTAGCTTACGCGATTTAACTTAACGATTACGATTTAAAAGCAAACGCGTACAATACAAAAAATACATAGTGAATTTATTGACGTCGTAAATGACCCTAAATAATAGGGTGTTATAGTCTTACCCCGTTAAATGAGCCTTGTCCTCAAGGCTTAATATGCGGCACTTGACGACGGTGCGGTCTTTGTGAAGAGGTGTGGATATTTCTTCCGGAATTGATCTTCGCGTTCCCATGTGAACTCAGGACCTCTCCTGGAGTTCCATCGAACCTTGACAATTGGAACACGACTTTGCCTCAACCGTTTGACTTCTCGATCCATGATCACTATAGGTTCCTTGACAAACTAAAGCTTGTCATCAAAGTGAAGTCCATCCAACGGAACGACTAATGGTTCATCGACATAGCACTTCTTCAAGTTGGATACATGAAACGTATTATGAACCCTGCTCAGCTCTTGAGGAAGCTCAAGCTTGTAAGAAACAGATCCAACCTGTTCCAACACCTTGAAAGGTCCAACATATCTGAGGTTTAACTTACCCCGTTTGCCAAAACGTACTACTCAATAGTTTAACTTGATTTCACCTTATAAAACTTAAATGCAAAACTTAGATGTCATCTAAACAAGAGGGGCCAAATGTGCTAAAGTTGAAATGATGGTAAATGACTTCCCACCCTCCAACCCGTTTGGTTTCACTGTTCTCCACACACACAAACACACTCAAACACACACACGCACACTCTCCAAATCGCATCACCTCATACAAGCATAGTCACTCATTTTCATCTCTAAGGTATAACTTAAATTTTGATCATCATCACCTAATCAACTCGAATCCCAAAGGAATTGATCGTTTTCGCCACTTTTGATCACAGTTGCCCTAATTATAAAATTAGGGTTCTTAAAATCAAAAAGTGGTTAAAACTTCAAATTGATTGAGGGCTTTTGTAGTGTTAGGTGTAACATATGTATAGGTTAATCAAGTTTTATCATTCGTTGCGATTTAATCATGTTCTTGACTGTTTTGTGTTCGAAAATATAGAAATATGCAAAATAATGTAAAATTATTATGTGTTTTGTATGGAATTGTTGTAACATGGTTTCCTGGATATGCTAGAGTAGTCGTACGGTTTTGTTTTGAGATCAACATTGTTAAAATGTTAATTATTAGAATCGATCTAGTAAAACCTTAAGAAAACCGAACGATCAAAATATGCATGAATCGAACGAGCATAAAAACGTATGAACCGAACGAGTGATTAGTAGTGAGAACCGATCGAGAGATATAAAATGTGGACCGAACGAGTGTAGTGTAGAGTGAATCGATCGAGTGATTTGTAATATGGACCGAACGAGTGTCAGTGTAAAGGGAACCGATCGAGTGATTTGTAATACGGACCGAACGAGTGAAAGACTATTAGGACCGAACGAGTGAATCCTATTGAGGACCGAACGAGTGAATCCTAGTGAGGACCGAACGAGTGGATCCAGTATGGATCGAACGAGTGAATCATCGTAAGGACCGAACGAGTGAATCCTAGTGAGGACCGAACGAGTGGATCCAGTATGGACCGAACGAGTGTCATTAAGCGCGGACCGAACAAGTGACACTTAGTGTGGACCGATCGAGCAAATTTTAATGAGAACCGAACGAGTGTCATTAAGCGTGGACCGAACGAGTGAAGATGTTTAACACTTAACCAGTTTCGACTTAACACACTTAAGATCAGATTTTTTAACTAAGGTTAAATTTTTCTAACTAAGGTTAAATTAAACAAGTCTCTTAGTTTAAAATAGACATTAAAAGCTTGACAAAACCAAGGTTAACTACATTCAACTTAGTTGTTAGGATAGGTGCCTTTGTCTCATACGCTATTAGTCTATCTAAGATGATTGATCTTAAAAAGTGCTAAAAGTCATAAAGGTTCTCATGTATGAATGATTGTGTCACATTATAAACTGCACTCACTCTTTCTTAAACAGACTCATGGAAATCTCAATAGCAGATCAGATTGCTTTGGATGATGCTTTAGTTGCTCCTGCCAACCGACTTAAGATTGGTAAATGCAATCTTCGATTAAGCTCGGATGTCACATCAAAGGAAGCAACTCTTCAAGTAGCCTACGATGTGTTAAAACTCACTCCGTTCTACAAGGCATTCCAAGTTTCAGCTGATGTTCCAGAGATCTATATGCAAGAATTCTGGGCCTCTGCTTATGTTCATAACCGATCTGTCAGATTCAAGATGAATAACAAAAAGCACATTCTCAATCTTGATCAATTCAGAGACATTCTTCAAATTTGCCCTAAAGTCGGTAATAAGAAGTTTGAAGAACCACCTCTTGAGAAGGAGATTCTCGCATTTCTAGCCAGTCTTGGTCACTCTGGAGAAATAAGGAAGATCACTGACGTTAATGTCAATAAACTGCATCAACCCTGGAGATCATTTGCTGCTATCATCAACAAATGTCTCAGTGGTAAACCATCCTAACTACTTAGGAGGTAAATTCCAACTATTCACCTTTAACTAAGGTAAAAAGTTAAAACTTACAAAAATAATATAATATATATAATATACGTATGTTTAACCACGTTCAGTTTCGGATCCTGATTTGAATGGAACAAAGATATTTTGGATAAGCTATTACTACGAAATTAAGAAGCCACAAATAATGACAATTAAACAAGTAAACAAATTTTAAATCCCTAAAAATGTAAACTAAAATTTCACTAAATAAAGAAAAATTGCCGAAAATTATTAAAAAGCCCTAATTTTTATCTTTTTATAAAAGTTTAATTAAACTAATTAAAACTTAACCCTAATTATTAATTAAAACTTAATAAACTAATTAAAAACTTAACTAATGGACTAATGGTGCAAAGATCTAAGAGACTAACAGAGAAACTAATAAACTAACGGAGGGACTAACTAAAAAGCAACTAAGATCGAAAAGTTATACTATCTACCCTGAGAATCTACCCCGATCACAAATTAAGTCCAATAAGCATTCGAAATTTTAAAGAGCTTAAAATGAAAAACTCAAAGAAGCAAAGTTGTAAAGGAAGCATGAAACTAGCAAACTCAGGAAATAAGCAAGTAACTCAAATTCCAAATAAGCTAAAAACTTTTAAAAAGCTAAACTAGACTCTAAAACTTAAAGAACTTATTAAACTACTTATGATTCATCTATATAGGCTATAAAATCTAGATTCATTAGCTAAATTAACAAATTAAAATTCTACTTAAGTTCCTACTGTTTTTGATGTTTTCAGGCTTTTTTATGACTTTTGACAGCAAATTAAGCTAAGACAATAAGCTAGAAAACAAAATTTTAAGACTTGAACTATATTAAGCTATAACTAATCTAAGACCTACCTGAATTTAAACTCCTAAATCCTAATTTGACTTAACTAAAAACTTAACTAAAGGTAGCAGTACTAACTAGTGACAGCAGTACTAACTTTATAGTTAGTACTGGTGCACTTTGGACAAATGCAAACCAAGAGTTAAGCAATGAAATAAGCTAGAAAGTGTAAACTGAAACTAAATTTATAATAAGCTATTACTAAACTTAATCCTACTTGAATTTAAGAACCTAAAAACTATGAGTTCCTAGCTAAAATCTAAGCTAGCAGTACTAACTTTTTAGTTAGTACTGGTGTACTTTGGACAAATGCAAACCAAGAGTACAGGTTTTGGAAGGGGAATACTGCACCAAGACACACTCAAATAGAGTGTATAAACAAAGTTCAAGCAAGATCTAAGCCGTGGAAGGCTTAGATCAACAATTGCACAAGTGAAATTCAAAAGAAAGTTCCCCTGGTGCTAGAACCAACATAATAAACCATAATTTTTTCAATTTCACAATCTAACTTATAAAAAAAACTCTTTGCCTGATGATTTTAAATGAAATCTAAGCTAACTTAAACAATTTCAAAAACTCATTTTGACTTTGGGAGGTCAAAATAGCTTAAACCAAACACCACTTTAAGACTAAGACATTTATGATTAGGCTACTACTTTGAAATCTAGTAAACAAGTGCTTAATACCAGACAATTAACAGATTAAAATTACTTTAATAAGCATGATTTAACAACTAAGTAAGCAATAATCTAAGACTTAAGCTACTTTACTATATTTTTGGTTTTTTAGAGGTTTTTAAGACAATAATATGAAGATCTATGATTTAAACTAAGAAAATTGAAAACAGATAAACAACTAAGATGATTTAGCTAGATAAAACTCAAATAAGCACTAATAAGCAAAGAGAATAAGCAAATAAGCAGATCTAAATATAGAAAGCAATGATATCATTATTTAAAGCTAGAATTAAAGGAAATGAAAGAGAAACTTACAAACTCCTCTAGCTAAACAAGAGGACCAATAAAGGCAGCTACAAGCTCCCTAGCTTATTAGATAAGCTAGGGTAAAGTCCTTGGGATCTTTTCCAAGTTAAGATCCCCTTCCAAAAACTTTAATCCAATAAGATCCATGATAGATTTAAACTGATTTTAAGGTTTAGGTAAGATTAATACTGAATTCAAATAGCTCTATTTCAGCTTATAGACTGAAAGAGCTTTAATTGAGCTTATTAGCTTATTTAGGCGACTTAGCTTATTAAGAGAGCTTAGAAAAAGAAATTTAGAGAGATTAAGAAAAACTAAATTTCATTAATAAAAAGCTTTCTTACAATACTTAAAAGGAGAATTACAAGATTAAAACACCATTAAGCTAGAAATTAAAATTTAAGCTACAACTAAATTAAGCTACGTGTAAAAAAAACTCCATTCTGGTGCTGTAAAGAGTGTGCTCTATTTATAGCCTGCCTTGGAAGATTCTAGCCCTCTTGCCTTGCTCTCCAAACTTCCAATCTCAACCAATCATTTCTTCAATCATTTGAGCTTCTATTTTGGCCGTTTGATCAAATTGTGCACAATTAAGGATTGCCAGCATGGCATTCCTTTGATGTGACACTGTGCTAGTTCTGTGAGTAGATTAGTGCAAAACCCACATATATTTGTGCTTTCTCCTCTTGTACATGATCCTCTCTTATGCGTCTTGGCCAATAGGAGCTTGATTTGACTGATTTTGTCCTATGAATTTTGATATATTATCCCCCCCCCCCAATTTTTATAATATATTCCCAAAACCCCCCCCCCCCCCCCCCCCCCCCCCCCCCCCCCCCCCCCCCCACAGACCACTTGAATAGACTCGCGCCTTGACACTCATCTCCGCGGCCCACCACACCCCCAAGGCCATTGTTTTGACTTTTGCGCGCTCTCACTCGGGGAGAACGCTCGGGTGCATAGTAAATGGGTTTCGCGCCCATTTTTTGACAGTCTTCACACAACTGTTTCCCTTACTTTCGCGCCTTTTGACACTTTCAGTCCCTTTCATTCCTTTCTTCTTTTCTAGTTATAAATAACTTTGGGAAAGTGCAAGTTTGGTCCTTGGAGTTTATATAAAAGTAAAGTGGGCTAGGATTTGGACTTATTAGATCCGGGTAAGGCCCAATTAGAGGAGGGGACATTTTTGAGAGTTGAGGGACCAAAGTGAAACATTTTTAGGATTTGTCCTTTTGTGTTTGACTTAATTTGACCATCTTTGACTGACTTTGATTTTTCTTGGCTGATTTTGACTGAGGCTTGACTTTTCTGGCTTCGGCTTTGTACTCTTCTGATTCTCGTGTCCGTGCTTGCTCGTTTTTGACTGTTTTCTTGTGATTTTTGACTTATCCGTACCTGCACATACAAAACACAAATACAAGCATATTTTTGCCATTTTTGGTCTGTTTTGAGTTTAATTGGGTTATTTTAGGTACAAACGGATATGTGTATTCTACACTTATCACTACACTTCAGTCATTTGCTTCATGAGCTCTCTCTATGACATGGCAAATGCAGCCTCAGTCCTAATAGTCCTCTTATGTGAGTTCCACCAAGTTAGTGCACTGTCCAACAAGGTGAAAGTAACATACTTAACTTGGGACTTCTCTAGGCAGTTGCTGATATGGAACACTGTTTCTATCTTCTCAAACCATTTTATCAATCCTACAACTCCTTCTGTTCCCTTAAAGTTGAGTGGTTGACACTTCATGAAGTCCTGGTAGGTGCTTTCTCTAGCAATAGGTCTATCACCTCTAACATTCTCATCTGGATTCTCATTTTTTACGTTTCATTTCCACATTTCATTTCCACCATTTCCATTTCCACTGTCGCCATCACTGCTATTTTGGCTTTGGTTTTCAGTCTCGAGAGCATTGACAGCATGGGTCGCCTCATGAGCAGCCAACGCTTCTTCCACACGTCGGTTAACGAGTTCTTCGATTGCTTCAGGGGTCATACCGGAGCGATTGATAGTCATGTTCGTTACATCACCGACACAACCATGATGAGATTTAAACGAATACTCGATTATTAGATACGAATAATTTAAAACATGGCTATTGAAAGACAAAAATATAATATAATTACAACACGATTGCCAGAACGAATAAATAACAATATAGATAAATAAGCGAGAAAGTCAAAACAAGCTTTTCATTTCATGAATAAAAGCATAATTCGGTTACAACCAAAATCCAAAATAGGTACATGATCCACAATTATTTCTACTGCTAACATCTAGACCTAACCATCAGTCTAGTGTCCTACATGATCATGGTACAACTAGTCTAAGGGCGAAAACCCAAACGTCTCTCAACATATGACTCCAACCTCCTAAGTCTCCCTCGAGTATCATCGCGATCCCTACGAATCTGACGAAACTCCTCCTGTGAAAGGGACATATGAAGACGAAGGTTGTTCACACGATCCCTCTCAATATCCAACATAGCACGAACCTTGAGGTTCTCCAACCTCAAGCTATATATCCTCTCGGCCATCCTAGCTCTGTCTCCGCTAGCTATCAACTGATCGGCCTCTAACCGGCTCTGAGCAGTCTCAATCCTGACAATCCTATCAATACGAACCTCAGACATGTGATGGTAAAAGTCATGCACAACATCATCCAAGTCAATCGGCATATCCTCGAATGACCTAACAATGCCATCCCTAGTGCTAGACGAATCAGAAGAATCCTCTCCAGCTGGCTCTACAATCTCCTCCTCAACTATCGGTGCGGACATCGGGTCGATACCTACCTCAACCGTGTCTCCAGCACTGGTGTCAGCCTCATACTCCTCTGTATCATCCCTGACATCCCTAGGGTCAATCTCAACATGATCTCTAACATCATCCCCATCACCAATACCCAACTCCATATCAACCCCAGTCTCTATAGGATCAATCTCGGTATCCTCCTCTATGCTAGTCTCAGACGAATATGAATCTCTGAACCTCTTACGAGGTGGTAAGAGATCAGCAAGGGTAGGATAGCTATTGGACGTGTAATTCACTAGCGTAGATGATGGTACAAAATCAACTGGGGATCTACATCTCTTGCGAGATGGTCCAGCAGAATGTGAAGATGAATGCAGGGGTCTCTTAATGAATCTCCTGGATGATGACTCTGATGTAGTCGGTGGATACAAATCAGTTAAGATAATAGAGCTGCACACCAACGACGAAAATGCCTCAATATGTCATGGTGCTCTCTCGGAGGGTATGGTTAACACATTGGGTGATACATCTCTAGTCAAAGATCCAAAATGAGCCTGATCTAATGCATCCAAACCCGAAGAATGAACTGGCAAAGAATCCGAAGATGAACTGGAAGAAGATGAGTGATGGTCTGAAGAACGAGGTGATGCATACCTACATGCTAATCTGTGAGCTGGTAAAGGTCCAACTCTCTTCCTCACAGTCAACAACTTACGCGACCTATTAAGATGGGTGCGGTAAGGTCGACCAAAAGGAATAGCCTTCCCGGGTCGGATAAGAATCGCTGACCGTCGACGAATCCCGGGTGGGGCAGTAACAAGAGCAATAGGAAACTCAGATGATGATGATGGGCGTGATGTTACCCTGCTCCTCCAACGAGCAACGGTAGCAACATAAGGGTCCTGCGATGGTGGTCCATCAGAAGAATCAGGAGCCTCAGAAGAATCGGTGCATAAGAATAGTGAAATAGCTGGTAGCGAGGAAATGTGCTCTGGTGAAGACATCTCATCTAGTGAATCAAAATCGGAACCCGAATAGGGAACCAAGCCACACAATCCAGTGGGTGAAGCGACAAGAGTCGTCTCAACCACAAGAGCAGCAGATGAAATAACAGGAGCAATAGTAGAAGTCTCTAGAGCAACCACAGAAGTAGAAGGAATAACAGTAGGAATATCACCAAAAAGAATAACCCGAGAGGGACTCTCATCTGAAGAATCAGAAGAAATAGCAATAGCTGAAGCTGCTATGATCTGCACAAGCAAAATATTATATAAATCTCCTTTATATGAAACCATGCAAGGCATAAAGAAATGATGAAATGAATGGCAAGGTAAATATGGCAATATGTAATAGTCTCAAGTATATATAGAAATCTTATATATATATATATAGCAAGGATAGACAACACGTAAGCATAGATAAAGGCACATAGGATCACATACTGGTTATAAACCAGACCTAGTATAACTATCTGGTTCTCTATAACCTTGCTCTGATTACCAATCTGTCACACCCCTAAATAGGGCCTGGACGTAATACGTGTCCGAGGGCGTGACGTCAAAACAATCCGAACACAAAGCAATAAAGAACGACCACTAATCATGGACGTTTGAAAAAGGGTACTCGTTGCATAAAAGAAAATTAATTTAAGTTTTATAACTGGTCATAAGAGAGTTAAATGTGGCGGAAGCATAATAAAGTTTAACAATGACAACGAGTATACAAATAGATAAGTCTTGAAATTGGCGAAGTCACATAGCACATAGACTCCATTTAGCATCAAGAATCAAGCCAAGCTAAGCACCTAAGAAAACATGTTTAAAAAGTCAACATAATGTTGGTGAATTCATAGGTTTAAGTTAGTATAAGAGTGGACCATAAGATTTCAAAATGCATGCGACTACTATAACAGATACATCATCACATAAAAAGTATTTACTATTACGCTAAGCTCATGACACCGATGCTAATAAAATAGGGCATATCATATCATGCCACATAGTACTCTTGCCCTTAACTGGTGTCCCAAACCAAAGACCACCACAACGCACATCGACATGACATATACCCGTTTGTTCGCAGCTAATTAGAACCAAACCAGATAGGGGTAATTAGTCCCAATAGATCTATTTATTCATTCGTGTTGGGAATTATGCATTCATGACTTAGTACC